>CATIWM010114446.1:0-14234 GCA_949671775.1 Mallotus repandus | reverse complement strand
TTCACTCTTTTTTTCTTTTTTTCTTTTTTTCTTTTTTTCATTTTTTTCACTCTTTTTTCATTTTTTTATTTCCTAGTCCAGGTCGAATTCAAACCTTTTGCTTTTTTTGGGATTCTTCATGAATTTTTGGACAAGTAGGTTCAGTTCAAGAGTTTCTTTTGGGCATTTTTTGTGGGTATTTTTTTGGCTATTTTCTCAGTCTAAGCGCGCTTAAGAAAAATTTCCCCTATCTGATTGAAAAAAATCCTTCAACATCGGATTTTTAGGGAACCGTCAAAATTTAGGTATCAACAAGGCCCATTTAGGTTAATTTAGACTTAGGCCCACTTAGTTTTAGCGAAAATTTATTTAGATATAGCCCGACCCATTCAATAAGCTTTTTTTAATAAATAGATTTAGGATCATTTTAAGATTTTAAAATTAAATTAGAATAAGGCTCACAAAATTAATCTAATTTTTTTTCATAAAATAAGTAGACTTAGACTTATTTTCTTTAGAATTAAAATCAATAGATTTAGGCTTATTAATTTAATTAAAATGTAGGCCCATCTTTATTTTCAATTTCACATGTAAATAAAATATATAGATTTAGCTAAGTTCAATAAAATCAATGTAAATTAGATGAACTTAGGGACGTCTCGCTTTAATACTAGTTGCCTGGAGTTTATTGTTGAATTAGGGTTTAATATGAAATTGCACGTATTTAGAGATTAAGATCGTAATTCATAAACTAATTTTAAAGAACACGAGACTAAAAGAAGTTAATATTCCGTATACTCAGTGTCGTGCTAACTTTCTTTTAGAAAATTGAGTTACCACTACTTTTGATTTGTCCTAGTTATTACCCTGGGTGGTGACTCCTCATCTCCATTCCCTATCTTTGTGATAGCGGTTAGTTTGTTCCCTAAAGCCTTAAGCTCAAATAGTGTCGCAGTTGCTAAAATCTTAGAAGCCCGCTAATTCTGCTGTCTACAGGGTCCCCTTGGCAAATCCCTCTTGAAGCAATGAAAGGGTTTGAACGTTCTCTGTTCCACAGAATGTCCATTGTTGGCGACGTTACGCATTTCATTATCAAGTCAACCAAACCATGAGGGAAACCAACATCCACCAATGTATCAAAAATGAAATCCCAAGCTAACATGTCATAAGCGTTGGATAAATCAATTTTGATCACTATTAGTCCCTTTCTACCTTGCTTTTTTCGCATTGTATGAATGAATTCCTGTGCCAAAATTATGTTGTCAGTTATAGCACATCCAGGAACAAAGCTAGTTTGAGCCAGACCAATCAACAAAGGAAGAACATCTTTAATGCGATTAACTATCACTTATGTGATAGTCTTATAAATTGTAGTACAAAGGCTAATCAACCTGAATTATTGTATGGATACTACATTTTTTTAAGCACCCAATTTCAAGATAGTAGTATGAGGATTCGACTAGGACTCTAATGATGCAAATTTACCTGAAAGTAAGTCTTTGTATTTCAATTTTTAATTCTCAGGACTAAACTATGATGCTTTAAGGACCTAATTGTAAAGTTTTTTATTCTTTCAAGGGTCATTTTGTCATTAAAATTTTAAAAAATTATCACCAATCGGAGCTATGTAATTCCGACCGGAATTACACATTTATGGTTGGAAATATATAATTCCGATCGGAATTGTAATTCTAATTGGAATTACACATTTCTGGACGAAAATGTACAACTGTGATCACAATTGTGCACCTTTGATCTGGTTCCACACTAAATTTTTAATTTTTTGAAAAAAAAGTTATAAAATGTTGATTGGTTGAAAAGTTATTTAAAATAGATAAATAAGGTCCTTATCTTGATAAATACCTGAGATAAGGTATTTATTAGAAAATAAATGGTTTTATTTTAAAATTTAATCTCTTGAGTTATTGTAGGAGGTTATAAGACTTTATTTTTAATAAAAACCCTATGTTTCATTTTAAAAGAGGGGGGGGGGGGGGGTTCTCTCTTTTCTAAAAGGAAAACAGGAGGCAGAAATATAAAAAAAGGTTTTTGTTAGAAAGAAAAAAATTTGTTTTCTGTTCTTTTGCATTCATAAGTTCTAAAAAAACACAATCAAAGCCTGAGATTAGAAAATCAATATGCAAACTCTATTCCAAATTACAGTGAACAAATCCACTGTGAGGAGAAAATTAAACAACATCACACCATTTGCATCCTTCCTTTTCTCCATCTCTTTACTTTTATTTATTTTTATTTTATTTTTATTTATTTTTATTCTAATCATTTTTAATTTATTACTTTTTTAGAATTTCTTTTTGTAATCATTTTTCATGTGTGTTTCTTGTGTTCTTTTTGTCCTTTTGGCTATAGAGGGGAGATCATAAATAGTACGTGGTTGAGTTGATATTGAACCATGAAGATCCATAGGATGCCATGGATATAAGTCTGTATTAATTTTTACGTAGATTTTATTATAGGCTTACATTTTTTTAATTATTTTATTTTTTCTGTGTTTTATGGTATTTGCATGGTGTATTTAGTTTTGGGCATGTAATTATTGTTGTATGTAGGAACTATAATAGCCCCAATAGTGGAAATATAGTGGAACCTTTAATTTTTTGCACTTTAAAATTAATTAGTAAATTTGGTAAATTATGTAAAACCCTAATAAAATCAATGGTGGCTTTAGATTAATTTAGGTTGCATGTAAATCAATTTATGGTTAGAAATCATAATTATGCATGTTATGTTATTTGCTTCATTTATTTATTTGGGCTTGTTTTATATTTTTTTGTTCGTTTTGGGCCCCAAGCCCACGTTTAAGCTAAATTCATTAATAATAGCTCCTTTAAAATTGGATTTAGGTTAATTTTAGATTTAGGCCATTTTAAGTTACTTAAAATTAATTTAGACCTCGCCCAGCCCATCTAAAGCATTTCCTTTAAAGTAAATATAGATTTAGGATCACCTCATTTAATTTAAAATTAATTAGAATTAGGCCCACTAGTTCAATTTCTTTTTTCTTTTAAAATTTAATAGACTTAGGCTCATTTTCTTTAGAATTATAATTTGTAGATTTAGGCTCACTAATTAAATTAAAATGTAGGCCCACCTATAGTTCCATTTCACTTTGTAAGTAAAATATGTAGAATTAGCTAACTTTAATTAAAATCAATATAGATTAGACTAATTTAGGGACGTTGCATTTTTTGTGAATGCAATTAATTCTTATATACTTTTTCTTGACTAGTTACCTTGGAGTTAGATGTATGATAAATTAGGGTTTATATGAAATTGCATGTAATTAGAGAATAAGATACTAATTTTAAAGAACACAAGACTAAAAGAAGTTGATATTCAGTGCCCAGAATTTTCTGGTTTTGGTGCTAACTTCTTTTAGAGAATCGAGTTACCACCTCCTTATGTTGTCCTAGTTATTACCCTAAGTGGCAACTCCTCATCTCCATGCTATGTCTTTGCGATGCATTATTGTGTTCTCTAGAGCCCTGAGCTCAAACAGTATCACGGTTGCAATATACTTGGGCACGTGCTAAATTCCACCGTCTATAATTTTCTTTATTCGAAATGAGCACTATCATAGTGCTATTCACAGGCTTGACTTCAATTTCTTTATTGAACACACTAAGAACAAAGTGACAAATCGAAGCACCAACTATTGGCCATTTTTCTTAATAAAATCCCGCTTGAAGTCCATCTATGCTTGGGACCTTGAAAGGGCTCAAGCCAAATACAACTCTTTGAATCTCATCATTTAACACATCAAGTGTCATCTTCTTGATCTGCTCTATACTCAACCCCAAAAAGTACTCTCTTGAATCATATCGCAAGGCTTTTTAGAAAGATTGCAAAAAAAAAAAAAATAGAGCTAGCATAGGATTTTATCAACTCTTGATCTTTTATAACTTCCTTAGCGTTAGTTTTTAGCATTAAAATCCTCATGTTTCTATAATTGTTCATGGTAATTTGGTAAAAATATTTAATGTTTCTATCTCCTCCTAAAATTTAGTATGATCTTGACTTTTGGAGCCAAAAGAGTTCCTTTTGTGTTAACACTTCTTCAAACTCTTACTTTAGTGTAGTCTCTAACTTTAATAAATTTTTGGAATAATTCCACTCCAAAGCTTTTTGAATCTTAAACAACCTTACAATAATTCTTCTCTTTCTATTAAGCATGTTCCCAAAAGAATCTCAAATTCATTTAATAACCTCATGCAAAAACTTGTTAGCCACCGCTGAGTAACCATCTTCCCCTCACCAATTCTCCTTCATAAAATTGCCAAAATCTTTATGAGTGGCCCATGCAGCTTGGAATTTAAATTGTTTCATAACTGAACACAAATGACTTCTCGCAGGAGTTTTCAACAATAAAGGCCTATTATCTGAATTAATTTTTAGTAAATGCATTACATTAGATTTAGGAAATAGATAGAGCCATTTATCATTAATAACAACCTATCCAGCCTCTTCATAATCATGTTGTTGATGCCAGGGGACTGACTTGGCACTTTTTGGATCACGGACCCTTTTTCCTTATTACAGGAAAATAGAGGGCAGTGAGGGGAGTACTGAAAAAGCTTAGGAATGACATAAATGCGCTTACAACCCTTTACTCAAGTAGGAGAAATAAGGAGTCGTCACTCAGTATCACCTAAGAAATTATACATTTTAAGGACTTGGGTAAACTCGATCCCTTGCTTGGAACTATATTCGCCCATTAGGTAAAGCATTAGGTTCAGATTTTGACATCAGTGGGATTAGGCTCTTTTGTTCGAAGCATCTCTATACCACTTGGATGTTGAGCATTACCAGTTGTACTTTATGTACAGTGCTTCCAAGAACTATGTACTATTATACATCAACATCTACATGCAAATACAAGCACAATAATACACACAAGCACATAACAATATGAAAGAATGATGCATGGACTTAGTAAAATGGTATAATATTAGAATGATGCATGATCCTGGCATATTCTAAACTAATGCACATAAATAGCATACAAGCATATCATAGCATATATGCATTTAATTATAAGCATGCAATAATGATAAAACATATGAACATAATAAATGTAAATAACCAAGCAAGCAATTAACCCATGACATGATGATTATGGCAAAATCATTTTATAAACAAATGCATGCTAAGTAATGAAATACGAGAAACATAAGCAATAAAAAGCAATAAATTAAAAGAGAAGAGGGATGAGAATGGCTAATACATTTCACGAATATTCTCTCCATGATTGCTCCATATTCCGAGTTTCAGGGCAAGAAAATATTTTATTTGAAAAATAAAAGAAAGCAACTTTGAAGATCTAAAATAAAGATAATAAAATGCTTTAAAGATGAATTTAACTTTAAAAATAAATAAAGATGAATATTTTTATGAAATTAAGTAGAAAAATAACTTGAAAATCTAAATTAAGGAAAAATACTTGAAAAATGGATTTTAAATTATACATAGTTTAGAAAAGCATTTGAAAATTGTGTTTGATTAATTATGTGAATCATTAATTCATAATCATGAGATTCCATCGAGTTAGGCCTCCAAATATAGGAATTTTGTACCTTGAATTGACATTCCTCACATTATAAATTATTGAACATATAATCAAATCATTTTAATTGAAGATCTAGAAAATAAAGAAAAATGTGATCCATATCTTTGCATTTGGATTATTTTTGTGATCAACACAAATAAAGCATAAAAAGAAAGGTATTAATTTTTTTGAAGAACAAAATAAACTTATCATGAAAAATGATAAATTTTTATTAAGGGAAAACCAAAATTCAAATAAAGTGTGAGAAAATGAAAGAAGATTTATTTATGGAAAAGAATTTGAAAAGAAGGTGCAAAAGATAGCATTTTATTAACCATAAAAGATTAATTACCTAATAAAAGAAGAAAAATAGCTTTTGGCATATTTTTGGTTTCTGGCAGCAAATAAAATCCAAATAAAACATAAAAACAAATGAAAATTTTGATGTAATTGACAAGATAAAACATAAATAATATAAAAAAAGGACATGTAATAATAAAATTACAAATTAAAACACATAAACAAAGGAGTAGGAGTAGGAGTAAAGATTATAAATAAAAGGATAATAAGAACATAATTAGGCATAAAATAAAGAGAAATGAGAGTTAAATGTTGAGATTGAGATGATAATTGATAATATAACAACATAAATTGTAAATTGATTATCAAAATAACAAATAAAAATAAAAGGTTGGAAATAAGTTTCTCAGAGTTAGTAAAGTTAGTGGCTTGAGATTGACAACAAGAGGTACATGTAATGTAATGGATGATGGCAATGCAATGCATGCTCTCACAAGCATTGAATAAATCTAGGGTGCATGCAAGGGATGATGCATGATGTAAATTTGGGAAGCATGCAAAGTGGTGCAAATTTGGGAAGCATGCAAGTATGTAAGTGATGCAAGCCGGGAAGCATGCAAGTATGTAAGTGATGCAAGTCAGGAAGCATGCAAGTATATAAGTGATGCAAGCTGGGAAGCATGTAAGTATGTAAGTGATGCAAGCCGGGAAGCATGCAAGTATGCATCTAGAGAATCTAAAAATGAGCACACGCATGATAGTGATATACAACAAGCAAGTGATATGCATAAAGGCACATGAACATGAATGCATGATAATGCAATAATGCAAGAGAAATTGAGGGAGAAGTAAAGAATAGTATTATAATATATAAGAGTAGAGAAAAGATTAGTAGAGATAAGAATAAGGAGTAAAGCAAAACATGAGTTGGATTAAGGACAAAAATAGTATTCAAAAGCTTTACTAAACATCTAAACTCCTAATTACTACAAAATGGACTTAATCAAAGCATAAAATATGAAAATAAAGACCCACAAGACTCTAAAATTAAAATAAAGACACATAAATAAGGTACTTGTATCAAAATCATAACAATAATCATCAAGAATGTAAATTCTGGATATCAATGCTTTCAAATCATCACAAAGTACCCAAGATGCACAAATAATGATTTATGATGAAAAACACAGCCAAAATGACCCAAAAAAGATAAAAACCCTAAATTAAGACACAAATTATTCAAATTATATCACAATAATAACTAAATTAACAATTAAAGCACATTAGAGCACAATCAAGCACAATTAAGTAACATATGAAAATTCCACATACTAAACAAAGACTAAAACATGAGTTCAAATCAAAATTAACCACAAAACATAAATAAAATCAATAAAATTTTCAATTTTAAGTCAAATAAATATCCACAAGCACAAACACAATCATCTTACCAAAGTAAGAACATGGATCACACTTTAAAAGCATTTAAAGAAGACTTTTGAGAAATAAAAAGACATTAACTGTAAAATTGTTTAAAAATAGAAAAATAAGTAAAAATACTTCAATTCCATCATCCTAGGATCTTAGGTAAGGTTTGGAATCATGCTCAATCAAGTATATACCCTCTGGAACCCTAAAAACCATCATATGAGTGATTTGGACAAAGAAGAATGAACAACCAATTTTGCCTTTTGTCTAGCAAGTTTTGGGGCTTGAATAGCCAGTTTGGGGCCTCCAACAACCGGTCTAAGAGACTTAATAGTCATTTTTGGCACATGAATGACTGGTTAGTTGTTTATGGGCCAAAATTGGTTGTTCATATATGAACGACACAATTTTGCACTCCTTTGCTTTTAAAACTTGATTTTAATGCTCCAAACCCAAGAAATAAGATGAGAATCAATGATAGTGATGTTTTAGAAAGTGTTTAGCCTCAGAATTTAGGCAAGAACTAAAAAAAATACCAATTGATTGAAGAGAATTGAGATTGAAACTCAAAAGTGGAACAGTGCTTTTATTGAGTTTGGGCTTGGACTTGATCTTGGTTTATATGGAATTGATTTGTAGTAGCTAGGTTTTGAATTTAGGTGATTGATTTTGGTATTTTTGAGAGATATTTAAGGAGAAAATAGAGCAAAATTAGGTCTAGAGGAAGTTTGGCATAGTTTCCCCTTGATTTCCTAATTTTTGCCTAATTTCTAAGGCTTTTTGGAGAGAATTATTTTATAACATTTTTGGGTTTTTGTGCTGGATTTTCCTCTATATGGAAGTGGTTCTCTCAACCTCCAAAAGCCCCTTAAATCTTTCCTTAAAGCTTCTATTTATAGGCATTTGAGATTAGTGGCATTTGAGATTAGTGGCATTTAGTGTAAATTCCGTTGAATATTCAAGGTTATAAGGTCTTAGTATATACTCTCCCTCTCATAAGTTGACACTTGTCCTAGTATATTCCAAATTTAGAATATTTCTTACTTGGAAAACACCTTTTTTAACAAGTGTCCCTTTTTGTACAAGGAAAAGGAGAGGTAAGCAATTGTAGGACCCGGTTTGATCACCGGAGGTCAAAATTTTGACTTTCTGTGAGATGGGACCTACTGACACACTGGAATTCTATAAGATAGTTTAAAACTAAAATTCAACTCTGGGAGCTCTATCTAACCATCAAAAAGTCTTGCTGACCAAAGTTTAAATTTTGTTCTCAAGGCTTTTAGAGGTTAAACTAAAACTTCTAAAATTAAAAATAGTCTGAAAACTATAGAAAATAGATTGTAAACAACCATACATAGGGTTGTACTTATTGCTTTAGAAGACACAACTCGGGTGAACTTCTCTTTGATTATTTTTCTTAAACCTCTTTCTCAATACCAAATGGCTAGGGTTACGATTTGATCGGGGTTTGGTCAGGTCTTGAAATGGTGTATTTGGTGATCTAGTATGGTTTTAGTGGTTCGGTGGATTTTCAAATGGCCTGAATTTTAATTCTCTTCATCAAATTAACTGTATGATGAGACATTTTAGCTTTTTTATCATCAGTTATTAAGGTTTTGAAAAATGACCTGACAGTATGCCCCCTGCTTCGGAGTCTCATACAGTTTTAGAATTTCCTAGAGTCTCAAACTATAAAGGAAATCGAGAATCACTTGGAGTCTCAAACGAGTTGAGAATAGCTTGGAGTCTTAAACTGTAAAGGAAATTGAGAATCGCCTAGAGTCTTGATAATTTAAGAGTCACGTGGAGTCTCAAATTGCAAAGGAAATTGAGAATTGTTTAGAGTCTCGAATGAGTTGAGAATCGCCTAAAGTCTCAAATAATTTGAGAGCCGCATGGAGTCTCAAATTGGAAAGGAAATTGAGAATCGCTTAGAGTCTTAAACAAGTTGAGAATTGCCTAAAGTCTCAAATAATTTGAGAGTCGCATGAAGTATGAAATTTGAAAGGAAATCGAGAATTAAAATTTATATTTGATTATTTTGCCATTTTGAAAACAAATACTAGGGATTTAAAATAGTTTTGATACTTTTTTGAGATTTTTGAAAAATCAGAGTAGAAAATAAATTGTAATTTTGAAATATGACTACCATTTTTTATTTAAAAAGAAAATCCACTGGGAATATGTTTTATTTTTGGAAACAAACATTAGAAATTTGATTTTTTGAAATTTTTGATAAATTGAAAAGATAGTTAAAAATAGTCTGTAATCTGAAACAAACTGCAAATTTTGAAAGAAAAACTCACTAGGAAGATTTATTTTTAGAAATGAATAGTAGAAATTTGAATTTTTAAAAAATGGAAAAGATAGTTAAAAACAGACTGTAATATAAAACAGAGTACACATGTTAACAGAAAAGCTACTGGGATTTTTATTTTGAATAAATATGTAGAAATATGATGCAAAAATGCAATAAAAAGGAAAGAGTTACTTACATGTGAAATTTTGCTTAGTCAGGAGCCTTTTTGGACCTCTAATGGCATTTTTATAATTTTAGTCTCCATCTTTCCATTCATATCTACATATTCATATATTAGCTATTTTGTTTATAAAACCTTATAAAAAAAACTATGAAAGTCCTCTGAATTCACTTCAACTTTGAATCGCACAATGAAGGACTCTAGAAGCACTCGGACGAAATTCAATGCATCCTTTGTAAAAGAAACGAGGAGGATTACAAGTTCCAACAATCAAATTACTTTAAGGAGAGGCTCCTTCTTTGCTCCATGATCTCTCCAAGAACATTTTCTCAGATCCACTTTGTTTTGCTTGCAATTTCTTTTAAATTTTAAGTACTCGTGCACCTAGGAACTTGATTTAGGTTAGGTTTGATGTTTAGGATGTGTTTAGGTTGGATTTTGTTGTGTTTGGCTGAAATTTTTTGGCCAACCATGATTAACCAATTTTGGCACATGAACAACCAGTTTTGCTTGTGTTTTTTACCTGGTTTTGATTATGAACAACCATTTTTTCCCGATGAACAACCAAACCGGCTGTTCATCACCCAAAATCGATTGTTCATCATTTTTTGATGAATTTTGGGTCTTTTGGGTGATGGTTAGTGTAAGGTTTGACTTCTGAATGTTTTGGTGTTTCAAATAGATAAAGCTAGACTAATAAGAGACGACAGAAACCTTAGATTAGCTCGTGCTTGGTACGAAGAACTTTTAATTTCTGTTTGAGCTTGGATCTCAGTGATAGGCTTTGATGATTTTTTGTCCATCCTCACATATGAAAGTTGTCAAACTGAAAACTTAGTTGGACTTCGGGCATTAATTGAGAGGTGGCAAAACACCACACACACCTTTCATTTCAACTTTAGGGAGATCACTATCGATCTAGTCGATTTTAACTTGATCACTGGTTTGCCATTCACTAGAGTACAAGTACCCTTTAACTATTGTTTGTATGCTCCTCGGCTTGATGATGAGAGTGAGAGATACATCATGCAGCTATTAGGTCATCCTTTTGCTTCCCTTGGTTATCAATGCAGAGTAGTGCTTCGGTACTAGAGGATCTACGATGCTTGTCAGAATTGGACCCCTTTTAATGCTGTTGAAGTAGACCAACTTGCCTGATGTTTTCTTTTTTTTCCTTATTAATTCTTATGTGTTTTGCAAGACTAAGAGTAGCATTGATTTATGCTTTTTACCTATCCTACACAACTTAGATGAGATCAGCAGCTATAACTGGGGTGGTGCTACTTTTGCACACCTTAATGGTTACTTGGATAAGGTTTTCTGAGGTCATAGTCATCTAGTGATCTCTGGAGAGCTCTAGAGGTAAACACCTTTATTCTTCCTACTACTCTGCTCTTTATTGACATGCATGACTTTTCACTTTTCATTTTCCATAGATTTGGGTATATGAGTATGGCATCTTTCCCCTAACTCAAATGGAGCACAATGATGATAATGTCCTTAGTATTCCTCGAGGAACTTGGTACTTGAATGCTTATAGAGGGACTTCTAAGGACTTGACCTATCACAGAAGTCGCTTAAACAACTTGAACTTTCATGATGTAAGTTCCTACAAAGAAAGAGAAACTTAGTTAGTATTCTCATCTTTATTCATTTTATTTTTACCTTTATTTGATAGCTACGTTATGATCCATTCGGAGTTGATATTAGCACGCTCAGATTTATTGGTGCTTTATAGATAAGATGAGTTTTGCTTGAGGGTCCTTTTTGTCAGAGTTGGTTCCTCGGTGAGCGAGTTTGGCATTGGTGGATTGGTCCTGATAGTCAATATCTACCTCATCTTCCACCATCCACCATGACTACAACTAAGATAGTATGTGGTAGAGATTTGGACCTTTCATTGGCAGGCTTTCCATGTGACATATTTTTGGAGCCTTTTGAGGAGCATGCTTATGTCTTCTTTATCTAGACACATCTGCTACATATTGTACCCGATAGTGTGTATTATGTTGGATAGAGCGTGATCCCTTATAAGATTCACTCCACTACCTTTGAGGTATTGTTTTATTCATTCCTTTTATTTTTCTTTTACATATGTCTCTAATTTCAAGTTTATAGGTCTGCAAGAGGGGTTGTACAGAGTCTAGTACTCAAGGTAAGGTTGCATTTTACTGACACAACATTGATGTCATCCTAGGAATTTTACTCGAGAAGTGAACTTGAAGTTCCTAGTTCTTGACTTTGTTCATGAAACAGAGATCCATGAGGAACTTCCCACTCTAAATTATCAGCCTGTTGTATTTACACCTGCTAAGACCACTCATGTAAGATACTTGAAACTTCATCTTGAAATTATGTTAGTGTTGAATAAAAGAATAATAACCACATTAATCTTAATGTAGGTTAAAAGGTCATCAATAGAGAAATTGATGCAAGGGCTATATAGTGCAAAGAATCTTTTGTCGAAGGTTAACAAGAAAGCATTGGTAAGCACAAGTATATATGTACATATAGAAAAACATATGAATGAACAATATTAATGCACATATGACTATGAACAAATAATTATAAATATATGCATGTATGAATATGAACTAACAACTAGATGTATGAATGCATGTGTATGACTGCATATGTGAGTATGACTGTTTATGCAAACTTTAATCCCCATTGTGTCTTAACTACATGAGCTCCTTTTTAAGAATAGATGCATGAGACAACGGATGCCTGTGTATGAACATGAAATTCGTGACCTGAGGAAGCAGTTATCTAGGAGTCGCAGTACCAGATAAACTCCTATCTTGTTCTGCCCGCTTTTCACTTATCCATATGTATCCCAAACTTTTGTATTTCTTTGGCTTCGTTGAGATTCCAGGATGTTGGTCACCACTCATGGACATGTTATTTTGCTTTCATTACTCATACATATTGTGCTTGAGAATGTTATTATGAATATGTTGCACTTGTAATATATATTTAGAGAAGCATGTTAAATTTGCTTTCTATTTATCTTTGAGCTGATAAATTATTCTTAAAAATTTCATAACGAAACCCTAAATATGATCTTAAAAGCAAGGTAAAGGGAATTGAACCAGGATTTAGGTTTAACAAAGGGTTAAGGAAATAAAGAAAAGTTTTGCAAAATGTTGCAATTTGGTCCTTCGTAGAGAAAAGGGTGTGGATAAGATCCTAGTCATCTTATGGTCCCCACACAATCACCATTCAACCAATAAAGTTCAACCTTATCTTTCGGTCCCCCACATTGGTCCCCTACATTAGTTATTGATCAAAGGACATTAAAACTTTACTCAAAGGATAAAAGGTAACCCTAGGGTTTTAATTTGACTATAAATTCATCCTTATTTTCAAGTAGGAGGCACCTATCTCCTTGCCCCCTAGCATTCTCTACATTTCTAGTCTCTTAAAGTTTTCCCATTTTCTTAGCAACAATGAGCATAAAAAACACCAAATCACTTGTTTAAAGCTTCATCAACACCCTCACAAATGAAGATTGGCTACATCTCAAAAGATACAACCTCTATCATCTCAAGTTATTTTTGAATTTAAAGCTTGACTACAAACTTCTTCATGGTGCTCTCACCTTTTGGGATCCCACTCTCCTTGTGTTTAGGTTTAGGGAAATGGAGGTATGCCTCTCTTTGCAAGAATTCTCTGTAATTTTGGGTATTAAAATATCTCCTTAATAAGAGATGGCCATTCTGGATCTAGACCTAGTGGTTGTACATGCTAGGAATCACCTCTTTGGTATAAGCAAATGTGAAGCTAATGGTTCTATTGTTTTAGGTTCTTTAATTTCTTTTGTTTCTTAATCCATCATGTATAGTGTCACACCTCGTCTCACGTAGCCCGAGATGGACGTTTAAAACCAACCATTCAAAATAGCGTTTAATTCAATAAAATTATATTATAAACATTACTAATAAAATTGAAAATAATATCTTGGAAAGATTTGGTCTCATTTAATAAATAAAAACTTTGTAATTGATACGTTTATTAATAACCGCTATAGTATAAGAAAATTGAGTATTATAGAAAATAATGTTTCTAAATTATATTGATATTGGTAATTATATAATGAAAACGTAATATAGAACATTATTTAAGCAATACACATCATGTTCTAAACAGTTGCTTTACATATAATCTAGGCACCATCGTTCAACTTCAAATATTCTTTTACAGTACTTTATAAAGACAAGACTAAAAATAAAATAAAATAAAATACAAGGCTTCACTGAAAAGGATGTTGGCCAACCTTATTCTGAACTTCTATCTACACTCACTCAACTTTGTTCACCAACTATCAAGCCCTGCTATCCGAAAATATTTTTAAAACAGAGTAAAATGAGTACAGAAATACTCAGTGAATAGATATATCAAGCAGAAAATAATTTGGTTAAACCAAAAACATTTAACTTCTCAAATACTAATAATAAAGTATTTGAAAATCATATTATAAT
>CATIWM010114433.1:0-21915 GCA_949671775.1 Mallotus repandus | reverse complement strand
ATGTTTACACCTGGTCAATAACTATCTCTGAAGCTTGACCAAGCTGGTAACAAGATAACACTTAAATAAATCTAAATAATTTGCATTAATTATAAACATTAAAAGGACTACCAAAGCATTTCAAAATTATGACAACCAAACCAATTAATATTGCCAATACTCACATTGTATGTTTGATGACCTGTACTGGTGTCTGTGTAAATCCCATAACTAGTGTTCTGTTTCTTTGTCATCCAGACAATAGAAGCTCCTAAATTTGTTGTTCTCTCTTTATCCTTATCCCTTAAACCATCACTTTGAGCTCTATCAGCTTGAGTAGAACCACTTGTCACAACCATTGAAGCCCTTTCAAGTGGCCTTGAAGCCCTTTCAGGTGGCCTTGAATCCTTTTCAGGTGGCCTTAAATCCCTTTCAGGCACCCTTGAATCCCTTTCAGGTGGCCTTGTATTAACAATAGTAGGTATTTCACCTCCTGAATCAGGTCTTGAACCAGATGCCTAACAAAACAAGAATGCACCTCAAACATAACAATTTTTACACAACATAGACACACAATATGGCAAGGATTAATTTCAAACCTGATTGCCCTTTTTGTGACAACTCTTTCTGTTATGGCCATGTTTGTGATAGATCCCACAAGACTGTATCATTCCTTTCTTTGTTAGCTTCCCATATGAACCATTAGTGGGTCTAGGTTCGTGAGAACCCCTCACTCTGAATTTTCTTGGTCTACCAGCTAACTTAGGAATTGGTGGAGGTTCAATAGGTTCATATTGAGAGAATTTTTGAAATCTTGGCCTTGGAATAAGTAGTAGAGGCTGCTCGTATGTTGCCAAATTCTTAGACTTGTGATACCAATTGGAGATCATAAACAACGGGTCTATCTTGCTATGGTACAAAGTATATATGGCATAGGAACATGGAATTCCAGTTAGTTCCCATGCCCTACAAGTGCATAATTATTTGTCCAATATAACAGTGTGCTTATCCATGCCTTCTCCAATTTCATAGCCAATAGCACCATTAAATACCGCTTTGCAACCCATGCAACTATCTTTCCAATCTTGGTAAAGATTCACACATGCTGGACTAAAATCATTGAACCATTTGTCCATTGCTTTTTTTATTCTCTTTAATTTTGTTCATGGCTTGATGTTGAATGTCTTCAAGCATGCTGATGATAGGCTTTTCTTTAGTTGCAAGTATCCACGCATTGAAGGACTCAGTGAAGTTATTGTCAATAACATATGATTTGCACCTTGATGAGAAGTATGCTCGGCACCAATTATGAGGTGGATAACAAAGAAGACCCTCAGCTGCTTTTTGTGACAATTACGCTAACTTTAACAAATTATCTTTGAATTCCTCCTCATATGTGCTCTAAGCATATATGAAAATTTTCTTTTTTAGTTCACTTCCACTCCATTTCTTGCTCCAGTTAGTGTAGATGTGCCAAGCACACCACCTATGCTCAGCCTCAGGTAACAGATTCATAACTACATTAATTAGGCCTTGTGAATTGAAAATGAAAAGATAAAGTATTAGCACAAGCACAAATAAATCAAAGGTGTCATTGTAATACATTAAAAATAAAATTTATGATTGGAAGACACACCTTTTGCATATTAGATATGATGGTAAGATGAGAGCCATCTTCAAGTGAAAGTTCATGTTTCAGCCAAGCAATGAATCAGTTCCAATTGTTTTTATTTTCTTCAACAACAATAGCCCAAGCTATTGGCACCATCTGATCATTTCCATCTAAACCCACTGCACTCAACACTTGACCTTTATAAACCCCTTTAAGAAACAGTCATCAAGGCCTATAAGTGGCTTGCAACCTGCCTTCTACCCAGATTTAATTCCGTTAAAACAGATGAACATTCTCCGAAATACCCTTCTACCCTCTTTCAATGATTCTTTGCAAAGCTCAATCTCTACTTTGGTGCCAGGATTACTACTTTTCAAAGTTGCTGCATAAGCTTTCAGTTGCTGAAATTGCACCCTATAACTGCCATCAAGTTCTTCTATTACCATCATTTTAGCCCTCTTGCACTTCTGAAAACTAACATTAATTTTCAAAATTTCTTCAACCTCTGCCTGCATATCCTTCACCTTGAAACCTGGATTGTTTTGGTGGTGTGGGTGGTGAAATCTCTATGGTGAAAGTTCTATGGAGCAATCATGCAGTGGAAGACTGTACATCGAAGACCGAGGCAGTGATGCAGATGGCATATCCCTATCTTTTTCATTTGTGAAAATCTTGTATCCCTTTTATTTATTTAAAATTTGAGGACGAATTTTTGTAAAGGGGGGCGATTGTTATAACTCGAATTTTTACATATTATAAAATTTTATTTTGGGATTTGCAGTGTTAATAAATATTTTATTAATTTGGATATTTGGTTATTAGTGAAATTTAATTTAAATTTTGGTGTTGAATATTATTTTAATATTAGTAATATTATTTTTATTTATGTAAATTATTAACTTAGTGTATTTTAATACACTTTAAATATTGTTAAGTATATATATATATGTGTGTATATATATGTTGCGTGGTGGAGAATTAAAGTGAGTTAATATTATATGTTATTTTAATATTAAACTATTTAAATCTTTGTCTTTATATGCTTTCGTTAAAATATATATATATATATTTTTTTTTTTTTCAAAAACGTGAGTGCAGTAAAGCCCCCCAACTTCTTCTTCTTCTTCTTCTTACATTTTCTTCCCCTCATGTAAAACCACCCAAACCGACGCCACCACCACCTGTCCAGCCACCCCACAACCGCCGCACTGCCTTCAGACGCCGCACCATTCCTCTCTCCTTTCTCCCATTTTTCTTCATTTTGGTTGGAATACCTTAGCCCACTAGAGACGATTCCGACGATGACAGGAGCTGAGGTTGGTCTTTTTGGAAGCTCATCCTCCGGGCTTCTCAAATCTTCAAACCGTTTCGAATTTCAACTCCGGTAACGTACTCAATTTTAAGTAATTAAATTCTAGATTTTTAGGTTAATTTGTTAGATTAAGCTTGAATATGATTTTATTAGGTATAAGTGCTTTGAGATTGTTTGTTGTAGAGACTGAGAGCTTACTAAATATAATTTTTATTTATTTTTCTGAAATTATTTTCAAAAATTCACTATTCCCGAGCCTCGGTTACTGTTTATGGCACTTTTCCGGGTTGAGGAAAATTTCATATTTTTAATATATTCTACTGATTATTTTGAGCAAACTTCGTAAAGAGATTTTATCAAAATTTTGTGTAGAATTTTTATTATAAATTTTTGAATGTTTATGTGAAAAATGAATTTTTGGAAAAATTAGTATAAATTAGTAATTTTTATATTTTAGCTGAAATTATTGTTAATTATTATGTTTTATACAGTATTTGAGTAATAAATAGTATTGAAATAATTTTTATGAATTATTTCCTATTTTTAGCTAATTATTAGTAATTTTCGGAAAAAAAATGTGAATAATAATTTTATTTATTAGTTTTAAGCTTAAATGAGTTATTTGCTAACTTTATAATGCATTTAAGCTTAAATGAGTTATTTGCTAACTTTATAAGCCACATTCATCCAGTGGTTCATTTGCACTAGGACCAAAGGTGTTAGAATCATATTGGATGCCAAATTCCTTAAGTTCAGTTTGCAAGAATTCAAGCTCTAACACTTTTGGTGATGGTGTATCAATCTCATAGTCAGCATAAAAATTTACTTCAGAAACCCTTGAATACTTGTTTATATAATCCAATACCTTCCTAATTGTTCTATCATCATGTATTGAGAATAACCCGTTTTCAAGTTCTTCTCCAGGCTTAAGAACAAAAATTTTCTATATTGATGGAAAGCCATATGTTTTTTGGTATCTATATAGCAGGTCATTGTAACAAAGATAATCCACATCAAAATCATATAAAACGTCTATATCCTTATTTAGATATTCAAGCTTTCCCTCAACCCACTCCCAACTTTCACCGAAATAGAAAACAATATTAACAAGCGTTGTCATTGCACTGACATAAAACAAAATAAATAATATAAAATCAATAAATCTTAACTTTGACAGCAATAACACACTGAGAACAAAATTAATCCAACACAGAGAATGGTAGGTAACAATGGATGAAATTTCACTTACCTCAAGCCTTGTTCCCTCTGTCAAATAGAAGTTCACCCTTTTTATCCTTCAGAAGCAAAGCAATGGCATGTTTTTTTCTTGTTTTGTATAGTAAATCTCGCAAACATGGGGGTTAGAAACAAAGAAGAAGGTGAAATTGGGGAGTTTTTTTTTTCCTTCTTTGTCTTTATAAATGATGGTACATGGTGGTAGTTGGAATTTAATGCAGCAGTGCCAATTCTTTAGCTTTCCTGAATGGTCTTCATGTGTGGCGTCAGTTGCAGCCTTTTTAGCTTGCATGGTCTCCACGTCAGCAACAAGGTAAACGACATTCTCATTTAAAATGTTCTCTCCATTTAAAAGGGGCAAAAAAATGTGGTTTTAATGAAACCCTAAGTTATTTGAGCCAAAAAAAAAATTTGGGGGGGCTTATCTGGACTTCGAAAAAAATATTAGGGGCCTAAATGAACCTTATCTCTTTTTATATTTGCACACATTAAGGACCTCTTAAAACTTTTTCATCCCTAAACTTGTGTTCACAAGTCAAATTACTTCATTTTAAATTTTTTTTATCAATTTAGTCCAGTTAAATACTAATTCAAAAGACATTATATAATTTTTATTAAAAGTAGTTCAACCAATAAAAAATTAATATTTTATTCTTTTAATGTAGTTAAAGTAAAAGTATACATTTTATTTCCAATTAATAAAAATTTTAATTTATTTTTAATGTTAAAGAATATTTTTAATAGTAATTGAAAATAGTGAAAAGTATATTTTTTGTTTAAATAATTATTTAAAACATCAAAATTAAAAATTTTAAAAATAATATTAAAAATATGTTTTATATCTTTTATAGATGGTATGCTTAAAAAATTAGTTGATGGTGAGGCAAATATGATTTTTCAATTTTTTTATATTTGTTGGTATTTCTTATTATAATTAATAATTAATAGTGTTGAGATGTTTTCTTCAATATTATAGGCAATCATACTAATTTTTTAATGGATTTCCACTAATAAAAATTAAAAAGTTCATATTCAATACTTAAGGATCGAGAGGAAGGTAACAAACTCAAAATTTTCACTTTGTTGAGTAAAATTCTATCATTATATTGGATACTTTATATTTAATTAAAATTTACTAATAATTTGTTAACTTTATTAAGCATGTTAAACATGGTAAACTATAAAAATATATTTTTGAATATTCATATTTAAAAGTTAATATTTTTGTTAAATTTTTAGTATGTTTAAATTATATTTTATCAAAAAATATTATGAATAATAAATAATTTATGTATTAAGAATAAAATTTACTAATTTGAACAAAAATATATTTTTACCTTTAAACTAATAAGTTTAAATAAGAATAAAAATATTAGTTTTAAATTTATTTAATTTATTAAATGATTATTTAATGAAAAACATGCAACATATTTATAAGTTGTTATTTAATTGTATTAAAATAATAAAATAACTAAGAGGTCGAAAAAGTTGTGATTTTTGGTACTAATAGGCCAAAAACTAATGTATTTATAAAAAAGAAATGAAAGTCAATTAAAGTCAATTTGGTCCCTAAATTTTTTACTTGGGGTCAAATTAGTCCCTTTTCACCTTTTTGAATCAATTAAACACTGAACTTTGGGATAAATGCTAAATTGGCTCCTAGATATTACACTTAATTCCTTATTTTTTTTAGTTATGTAACAAAGGGACTTGTAAACATTTGCAAATATCTTTCGAATGTTTTAAATAATTTACAAATTAGTTCTTATTTGATAAATTAAAATATTTAAAATATAATTCATTTATAACTTATAAAATTTAAAAACTTAGTAATATATTATATTATTATACCAATTTAGTTATTCGCCAATAATTTTAGTAATTATAAAACTTTAAATTCTAATTTATTATGAATTAATTTTATTTTTAAAATTATACATGGTACTCAAATTTTTCTATTTTTTTAAATGAAAATGAAAAATTTAATATGTATATCATACAATATATTAATTTTAAAGTAATATAAAAATTTAATAATAAACTAAAGTTAAATTTTATAATAAGAATTATTGTTATAAAATATTTATATTATGATATATTTTTCTTAATTATTATTAAGTTTTAGTTTTAGGTTATTATTACATTTTTATTACTTTAACATTAAAAATTAAAAAAATTTTTTTGATCATTGGAGAGGGGGGTACATATATAATTTTCAAAATTAGATATAATATATAAATAAAAAAATTAATATTTCAAAACTACTAAAATTATTAGTGAATAACTAAATTATTATATTAGTATAATATATTATTAAAATTATAAATTTTAAAAGTTATAAATAAATTATAATTTCAATATAATTTTAAATATTTTAAAAATTAATTTTTTAATGTTTTGATTAAAATTTTTATTTTACTAAAATAAGGACTAATTTGTAAATTATTTTAGGGAGGTATTTGTAAATGTATAAAGGGTCTTTTGATGATCTGTTAAAAAATAAGGAGCTAAGTAATCTTTAGGGGCTGGCTTTTATCCAAAATTTTAGTGGTAAATTGGTCCGAAAAGTACAATATAACTAATTTGATCTCGAGTGAAAAGTTCAAGGGTCAAATTAAACTTTGTTTCTATAAAATAATATTTAATTAATTGAAACTTTTCTTTAATTATATTTTTAGTTGGAGAAGTTAAACTCACGAGTTCCTCATTGTAATAAATTTGTTGTGTATTCATACAAAATTTATTTTATTTAATTATATTATTAGAAAGTAGTAAATTCTGTGGGAGAAGTATGAAATGCGAGGGTAGTATGTAAAAAAATTAGTACTTTCTTAAAAATTTACGAAATATTTTTCATATATTAATTTTCCAAACAAAGAACTAGAAGTTACTTTTTATATGATTGTGTTAGAAGCAAAAAAGAGAAAAAATTGTTAAACATGATAAAATCTAAGCAAAATATCATGATATAAAAATTTTGTAAAATTACAAAGGTTAATTTAAAGAAATTACATTGGTCATTAATAGCTAAACACATTCAATAATAAATATTTTTAAATATAACTTTTCTTTTCATTATATAATTTTTCACTATTTTAATTATAAAAATTGTCACTTTGGCATCATTCTAATATAAAAATATTCAAGTTTTTTCTTCTACTTTTCACTTTATTACAATATTTTCACGATTATGTACAAACAAATGTTATATACAAAATTTGAGATATTGGAGCAAAACTAATTCTTATAATTATAATTAATACTAAGTACATGTATTTTAATTATAGAACCAATAATTAATATATGAAAAATATTGCTGCATAAACTTAAATTTTAGTGAAATGTTTTAAAAAATGCATAAATATAAAAATTTCTTACGGTTTCTAAATAATACATCATAGTTTAGATTTTTCACTATTATAAATACAATTATAAAATTTTAAATAATATGTGTTATTAAGAATCTTTTATAAAGAAAAGTATGATCAAAGTTTCAAAAAAATTCTATCTTTATAATGCTCGAATTTTGCCTCCCCCATGGTTTTAATCTGTTTTCAGTTAATATGTTTAAGTATATATTGAAGCACAAATTCAATTATTAAGACTCAAACTCCCTCTTTTATATAATTTTTATTATTATTATTATAGGTTTCATCTTAACTATAATGACTTGTGCTTGTTTAAGATAGTAAACAAATGCTTAAAGATTAGTGAATATATTAATAAAACCTTGTCTTTCGAATTTGAGGCACTCAATCACCCAACCTTTTATTCTTGTTTACATATATTAATAAAACCCAAATTTTAATTTTATAAAATAATGAGTTGTGCTTATTATTATCATCATTATATTATTATTTTTACCATAAATGAAATGTTATCACCTATAAGTTGGATAAAGGAATAAAATTCAATTTGTTCACTAATTTTTTTGTCTAGTATCAAATTAGCTATTTTGGACCTTTTAAACTCAATTTAGCCACTAAACTTTCCAATATAAGTCAAATTGTCCCTAAATATTATAATTAACTCCTTATTTTTGACAAATAGACAAAAGTTTCCTAGCAAATTACAAATATCTCCCTAATATCTTACATAATTAACAAATAAGTTCTTATTTTGGTAAAAAAAATTTAATTAAAAATTTTAATTTTAGAATTATATTTAATTCATTTATAACTTGTAAAATTTAAAAATCTAATAATATATTTAAATTAATATAAATTTAGTTATTCACCAATAATTTGTAATATTTTGAAATATAAAACTTTTATTGATTTATAAATTAATTTTATTTTTAAAAATTATACTTAACACCCAAGTTTATTTATAGTTTAGAAATATAAATACACAATTTTAACATGTATATTAATTTATATATTATTAGCTTTTATGATTTTAATATTAATGTAATAAAAAACACTATAATAAACTAAAATAAAATTTTTATAATGATAATAATAGCCACGATGATGATAAATTTTATAATTTTAGCTTTAGATTTGATTATGTTTTTATTACTTTATATTAAAATATAATATATTATTATCTTTAGTATTAAAATTAATGGAATATAATAAAACGATTAATTTTTATTTTTAATAGCATATTGTAATATTAAAGTAATAAACTTATAATAGTTCTAAAATCACATTAAAATTACAAATTATAAAATTAATGAAATTTAAAACTAAAACTTAATATTATACGTTAAGTTTTAATAATAGATTGACTATATATATATATATATAAAATAATTGATTCCGGTTTCGCTTCTTCAATTCGGTGTGATTTGGAACGATTTGGTTCGATTTTCAATTTAGAGAACCCATATTTTCCGGATCCATTCCAATAAATATTTTCAAAATGGTTCGGTTCTAAGACAGTCAAACGATCAATGAATATTTTCGATTCAATTTTTCAAAACAGTTCAAGTTTTCCAAAATCTGTGCACAACCGTAGCTAAATTAACTTAAAAAGGTAAAAAATGACCGATTTCATCGTGGGTGAAAAGTGCAGGAGGGATAAACTTATATTTTCATAGTTTCTTTTGGCTTTTTCTACAAATGTCTTACTTGAAGCTCTTGCTATAGTGTAAACGTTTGTATCTATACAAATGAAATTAGAGCCGTTAAATTTATTTTTATTTAATTATAACTATTGATTATTTTGGTGTATCAATACCTATAAAATATATCTATAGTTATAATTAAATTAGTAATAATTTAACGGTTCTAATTATATTTGTATAGATACACATGTTTGTATTGTAAAATGACTTCTTACTTGAAGTTCTATCTTCAACATACAAGTTTATTTTAAGGGGGAATTACATTTCCTGATATTTGATCTAATCCGCAATTTCTTTTATCTTGTTTGAAAATAGAATTTGTTTTCCTCAATTCTCATTTTATTAATATTTTAGTCCTTTCAATAGACTTTCGATAAATCTTTTATATTAAAAAATATTTAAATTCCTTTATTATGCAAAGACAAAACAATTTAGTTTATTTACTTTATAAAAATATACAGTTTAATTCCTTTATTTTTATAAAATAAAACAATTTAATTTTTTAATTTAAAATTTTTAAACGTAATTATTTTTCGAACATTTACACATATTTCTATCAATACCTTATATTTAAAAATCAAGTTATAATTTAATGAATTCATTAATTTGCTTGATTTTTAATTTAAAAATTAAGTTATTCATTTTTAATATTTGATTTCTACAATTGTAATTTTTTAAAAGTTATTAAAGAAAATTAATTAAACTAAGTGAAAGAAAAATGAATATAAAATAAAATTGACGAAAATTTATAATTTGAATTTTTATTTAATAGGTGTTAAAATTTTAACTGATATTGATTTTTATTTAATATATTAATAGATGTATTTATAGGTGTTAAAAGTTTAATTGAAATTGAAATTTTAAATTTAAAGCAATTGAAATTTTGGGGTACTAAAGTGTTTTATAATATTTAAATAGAGGGAGAAAATTATTTTATCTTTATAAAATAGAGGGACCTAAATACTCTTTTAATATAAAAGATTTGTCGAAACCCTATTAAAAGGATTAAAGTATTGACAAAATAAAAATTAAGAGATAAAAAAAAATTTTGATTTTCAAACAAGAGGGAGATATGTGAATTAGATCAAATTTCAGAGGAAAATGTAATTTTTTATTATTTTAATAAAAAATAAAGTGTGGATGTCTCAATTTTTTTTAAAAAAAATTATTTATAGTAGAAATATATTCTTTAAAAAGATAATTCATGTGAAGATAATTCTGACTCAAATATTTTAAAATTTTAGTTCTAGCCCGCTCGATAAAATTCAATTCCATATAATTTTATAAATTTTTGAATGTAATTCTAATTATGTGAAATTAAATATAAACAGTTCAAATTGAATAAAATATGTGAAAATTAGAAATTTAAATTTTATGAAATTATATAATTACTAAAAAATGTCCATATTTAGTTTTTTATCCATCTACTTTATTTATTCCTTTCTCTCACCTTCCAGCTTTTATACTTTCCTCTCTCATCTCAGAGCTTTTTTTTATTATTGTTTAAATTTCTTATTAATAAAGTATCTTTTATTTTAAAGATTTTCTTATTATTAAAGAATATTTTAGTAATAGTTAGATCATAAATTCTATTTTGAATTTGAACCCAACATAAAAAAAAAAAAAATAGTTCATTCCAAATAAAGTTCATTTTTCTCATAAATTTGAACCATATAATGTTGATTTAGAAAATTAAAAAAAAAAAATTGGTATTGCAATAATCTAATGATTTCAAATGATATTTACATAGCTTTTTCAATTATATGCAATGTCTTTTTTTAACTTTTTTAATTTTGATGTTTTCAAGGAAATAAAATATCCTACACTTTTTAAATTCAGATATCACCATGGTTATCATAAATTTCTCATGAAACAATTTTCATCATCACCATGGTTATCATAAATTTCTCATGAAACAATTTTCATCTTAACCCTAATAAAATTAATGTGATCATCCATGCTAAATTATTTTACAACACTAAAATCAAATCAAATTATCAAAAAATAAACTATTAATTCCAATAGTAGTAAATAAGAAATAACTTGTCCCATTTGATGACTGTAAGAAAGATGCATAACACTTGTACAATTATTTCATAGCAAGAAAATGTTTGTACACTTATTTTACAGCAAGAATTACAACAAGTTATTTATTTCATATCACCCATTTACTATTTGTCAAAATACTAAAAACCGCCCACCAATTGATCATTTGTTCCCACCACAAAATCAATTGAATATGCAAAGAATTTCCCCCACTAGATTTTACTCCTAATGGATAGCTCATGCTTCATTTGATCCCTTAAAACCCTCCTTAACAACTTGTTTGAAGCAGTTCGAGGAAACTCAGGAACAATTTTAACAGAAATCACCTAAAAAAAATGATCATGAAAAAAGAAATACATCATATACCCGGAAAAAACACATATTCGAAGACCATGATGGAAATGCTGAAGATTGTGTTCGTTTTTTTTTTTTTTTTGATTACGAGTACACTCTATACTATATTATACTATTTTTAGTTCAA
The DNA here is from genome assembly GCA_949671775.1 of Mallotus repandus. NCBI lineage: Eukaryota > Viridiplantae > Streptophyta > Magnoliopsida > Malpighiales > Euphorbiaceae > Mallotus > Mallotus repandus. The sequence goes on along the minus strand of CATIWM010114433.1, from coordinate 10,178 downwards.
TTATATCTCATGATAACGTCGATCATGAGATATAATTGAAGTACAATATAATATAGAGTAACCCTCTATAATAATTAAAAAAAAAAAAAATGCAACCTTCAGAGGAAGGTAGTTCATACCTTAAACAAAGGATTGAGATTGGTTTGGATGGCTTTGGAGAATTTCATTTTCAGCTTGTCTGGTTCACCATCAAATCCTTTCTTTAGAACCACAAAAATTACTAAGAGTTCTGGACCACCATCTAACGGAGCTACACTAACTGCAGCAGTCTCAATGATGCTTTCGTCAGCTCGATCACATACACGCTCAATTTCAACAGAACTTGTCTGCATTGCAAGGAAGATTCAAAATTTTATGATTCTTAAAATTAGTCAGAGCATACAAAACTAAATAAAAATGAAACGTGCTATGAGAACAACAAAGAAAGAATGTCATCATACCTTAATGCCACCAAGATTCATTGTGTCATCAGCTCTACCCTGCACAGTGAAATAGCCTCCAACAGTTCTCTTAAGGATGTCTCCATGTCTCCTAAGGCACTGTGAATCCATTTGCAAAATCATAAGTGTAAAAACAACATTCCAGAGGGAAAATAAATTTAACTTTCAGACATTAACATAGTTTTTATTCAGAGATGACAGAATCTTGCATGTGTCAACAGCACAAGGAGCAAAGGAACAATAGCATTTATGTAAACCAGATTGGCCTGCTCCAAGAGCAAACTGGCATTAACACATCTTCATCTAGGAATGGCTATTGAATGTTACCATAAACCTGAATCAGGTCTCTAAAACATGTAAGCCTCAAAATTCAATGGTTAAAGTCACAATTATAATCCCTATAAACGCAATAACCCTGTTACACAGGCCAACAGGTCCTGATGGGAAGGGTGCATGCCAACACCACATAAATTGGGCTGAAAAGTCATTTAAACAGAACAATGGGTTCAGAATAGAACATGAAGCATATTGCCTGGACAATCCAGGTCACAAAATGCTAAGAAAACATGAAATGTGGAGTTGATGTATCTGGCCATGTTATGCAGCATAGCGATCTGTACAATCATAAAATGACAAGAAAACAGAAATTATCAAAGTATTGTACAAGCTAAAAAACCTGTTTTAAGAATGACAGAGACGTACCATTCCTTTGAAAACTGGCATTCCCTTGAAGTAAACTTCATAATGATCAGCATTAAGCAATCTTTCACTTGCTCCAAGGTATAGAGGGAACAAACCCACTTCACCAACACAGGGTTGACCATCTGGCTGCCACATAAATCAAATATTTGCATCCAAAATGTTAATTGCCAAAGCCACTGCTATATTGACATGATCTAATGGTTGATCAGAGGTTAGTTTGAAGGAGTATAAATAATTTGAACACTGGAACCAACACAAAATTTTTCTTACATAAGGAATTCCATTTTCATCAAGGATGACGAAACCTGTCGTCATTGATGCAGTACTGAATGCACCAAAAGCTTGCGGCTGCAGTATACATCCTTGGATATAGGATGATGCAAGCTCAGTGCCTCCGCAACATTCAATAATGGGCTTGTAATAAGCTCTTGATGAAAGCCAAAGGTCATCGTCAACATTGGATGCTTCACCAGTGGAACAAAAGGATCTGCATTTTTATTTTCCTTCAATATTGTTTTCTTGACCTGTGCAAACAGTATAAATTGGAAGTTCAAGAAAAAAAAAATTACTTAATCTTTGTCCAATCTAAGCCTTCCATACAGTTGGTGCTCTTCCAAGATTTCACGAGACTTGGAACTGTACCCAAAGTAGTAACTCCGGCATCCTGAACCAATGTAACATAATAATGCTAATGAATCCCATTTAATTGTATTTTGTTACTGGAACAAATATATTATTTTCTTTTTTCTGAAAGCAACTGCTTTGTATTCCAGATTCCTGATTTGATGTCATGCACTAGACTATGAACCAATGCAGTGGAAGATAAATACAGGAGATGTTACCTGAATGAATTTTCCAAACTCACGACCGAGAGGAGATCCATGGAAGAGAGCAAGAGTTGCACCCCTTAAAAAGCACGAGTAAATTAAAATTGGTCCCATCACCCAGCCTAAATTAGTTGGCCAGCAGTAAACATCGCCAACTTGAACATCAATAAGAGCCCATGCATCACTAGCACACCGAATGGGAGAAAGCTGTGTCCATACAATGGCTTTTGGTTCTCCTGATTTGGACCAAAGATAAGCTGGACAATTAGTTTCTGACAAGAAATGAGAAGTACAGCTATCAATTTATGTTTCAAAACAACCTTTTTACCTGTGGTACCAGAAGAAAATAGTATATTAGTCGTTGAATCTACTGGTTGATAAAGGGGATTAAAATAATTAGGTCTGCAGAAGGGGGGAAAATCATCATAATAATGGGTTGAAATGTAGTAGGGCATAAGACAATTGGCAACAAGAGTATAAAAAGATGCATATACTATAATAAAAATGGTCATAATACTAGACCAATTATAATTCACAGGTGAACGCAGTACCTTGGTAGATGATTTACACTAGCCAGAAAATCTTTCCATGATAGATCCTGTTGTCTTAATTGAACGCCAACATCACTCCCAATTGCAGGGAGCACGATGGCTTTATGTGGAGCAGCTTCTACAACACGACTGCGGAGAAAAGGGAAAACATAGCTATCAGTCAGGTGTATACTTGAAAACATAACTCTGTAACACAGAACAGGATAGCAATAGAAAAACAGAAACAAAAATAACACAGAATTTATGTAAAAAACCCAAATTTAGGAAAAACCAAGAGCAGAGGAGAAGAAATTTACTATTGTCGAAAATTGGATACAGAAGTGTTTAAGCGCAACAACCCAAAGGTAAACAGTGAATGGGCTGACAAAACAGATCCCTTTGCTACTACCATAGATCCCAAAAAAAAAAAATCACATATTTCATTTCACCAAAATTTGTCGCACTGTGAGCACTTTGAGCCATACCAAATAGGATTTGTGTTACAAACTCTAACAAATTCATAAAAATAACATTTATAGTAACTAAATTTAAAAAGTCAAATCAAATCAAATAGAGCTTGGTGAACTAGCTTTGACTTCTAGATATCCAAGGTGATTCATGACAGAATAGCTGATGAAAGAAGCACAAGGAAGCATCCTAATTCCAGCAATTGACGTTCCTGAAGGTAATTAACATCTAGTTTCAGCAAATTAAAATTAAGGGCCTCCTGAAACCATGTTTATAGAATACATTTTGTAGTAAATTAGAAGTACCAAAAATGGCTTCCATCAAATAAAGGAGATTTTTTACTTATATATTCTGGATGCTCACCATACTTCAACCCTACTACTGGTAAACATTTAGAGGTTCTCAACAGGAGATGAATGCCCACAAAGAGACCTTCACCTCATCTCACTTATGGAAAGGATCATTGCTTACACTACTCACTCTTGCACCCCATCCCGTTTGTTTCTAACTTTCTTACTTCCCAAACATGTCTGCTAGCAAGCTCCAATTGACACACAGAAATAGCTGCTATCAATTAATATGACAAGAAACACTTACATTCAAAGCAGGTAAAGCTGATCAACAACTGAAATAAGAAACTAAGTATAGTTGCATTTGCAAATATTCATCTATGGCATTGTCATTGTATGCCATAATGATCCTTACAATTCTTTTGTACAGACAAATGAGAAATCAGCTCTTTTATAGTTCTATTATATTAATAAAAAAAAATTTCGCTAGGTGTGCTATAATTTATCATTTGTTCTGTCCCCACTACCCATGAAGCTGTTTCTCATTAGTAGTTGGTTTCAGGGTGTTCAATATTAGCAAAGGAAATGCAGAGACAAGAAAGGAGACATCCATCTCATACCCACATAGTAACCATCTCAAGCACGACTTGACACATCCATAATATGATAAAGGGGCTTCTACAAGCCTAAAGGCTGCACTAAACGTCTCTCTTGATTTTTCTTCCCAACAAGAAATCAATAAATCACATGCTATGACTCTTGAACCATGCACTTAGGAAACAAGGAGTCCAAGAAATCACTTCATTTGAGCAACCATGCTAGCTACTTTGACATATGCCAACAGCATTGAGAAACATTCATGGTTCTTAAGCACGTTTGATTCAAACATGACCTCCTTGGAACATACTACTGGTTTAAATTAAGTCATTCATACATGAATAACCTGGAGAACAAAGAACTCATGCAGTTTCACAGATCCAACTTTAGGAGCTCAACGAAAAAGAGTTTGATTTCATTTATGAGAATTCTCTCTCATAATTGGCATGAAAAGAAGAAGATAGTCTTCACCTGTACAAAGGAAATTTTCGACCGCCTCTGACTATAAAATCCTGCATACATATTAAGCAAGTGTCACAGTTCAAAGAGAACAAGAAGAGCAATTCATGCAAACTGAACTATACTAAACTGGAAGCAAATGTGCACTTCTTTTGCAACTGCAAATAAGTAAAGAAAAAAACTTCTTTTGGCTGTAAAACACACCAAAGAACCTATAATGAGATAAGAATTTGTCAATGAAGATTTTAAACCGGAGGAAACCAGTTAATTCAGTTGACCTTTTAAAGAATCTTTCAGACCTTTATATTTTTGTTTACTTGCTCCTAAGCAGCATAGGACAGAAAATATGTTTTATTTCTAATTTCCTTTTTATTTACATTTGTTACATGAATGCTGTTTCTGTGCTTTTGTTTTTTTTGGTTCAACTCTTCCTACAAGAGAAATTCAGGCAATTCGAGATCAGGCTACGTATTGTATGTATTATATGCCCATTCTGAGAGTTCAAGCCTAACCCCTTAAATTGGTTTCTGACAAAATGTGATGTCTATGATCAATGAATAAAGAAGCATTTCAAAAAGATGGGGGCACTCGATACTCAAAAAACATAATAAAAACAAAAAAAAAAAAAGACAATTTGGGAATTTGGTGAACTTTAGCATCCGCGTTATAGGAAAATAAAAAAGTTGCTTAGGTGACTTTCTCACTCTGACCATTTGGAGCCACTTAGGAGGTTCATAAAGGAAAAATAAATAAACCCCTAGTGGAGTAACATCAAGGCAAAAGATCTATATATTCTGCACAAAATAGGCTCACGAAAGGAGAAAAAAAGGTACCTGGGTAAAGACAGCCTTAGCATTGGAAATGCGTAAACGACTGGCAATCTCCTTGGCTGCAAAGCTGTCTGCTATTGATACAACAACAAATCCTGCCAATACAATGGCTAAATATATAATAACAGCATTGACTGTCATTGGCATGTCAATTGCAATAGCATCACCCTTTGTAAATGCTGCATCTAGTGCATTAGCCACCAACCTGCATCACATACACAAAAAATGGTCATGGGCCTCTTTCATCACAATTATACCAAAGACATTACGACTTTATAGGCTCTTTAACCTCTTTTGGAACACCATTTTGAGAAAGTATTAGATTTTTCTTAGCCATGATGATGCTAACATGACTAATCAGCCACCAATTTGCATCTAATGTGAAAGAAGTCACCTATATTTCTGTTTGTTTCAGCCAAAACCAAAGCATATATAGAGCAGCCATGATATTAAAAAAAAAAAAAGGAAAGGTATAAGCACGTGAAGCATTACATTACTTGTTCTCGAAATTCTTTTAAAGTCATGTGATTTACTTTAGAACTCTCACTTTCATCACTCCAAACAACAGCCACGCTGTCATCAGTTTTTCTGGGATGAATTCCAGGCTGCAAACAGCATTCAGCAATATTCATAACTCCACCTGGAAGCCATGTTCCCCCATGTTTTGATTTGTCAGTGGTGTTGAGAATACACCTTGGGGCTTCATGAAATACAACTGAAAGTTCTTCTAGAACAATTGACCAATAAGCCTGGAAAGCATCAGCAATGAAAACATCAGAATTCTGTAAGAAATGCAGCTTATGAAATTATCCAATTTCATTCAGCATAATTTCAGCTAAAAGGATATGCTTACCTCAGGATGTTGAACAGAGTATTTCTGAAAGAGGCTAAAACTTGTTATGGGATCCTTGTATGAAGCTCCTAAAAACTTAGGACCATATGTTTCCATTGCACGTCCCAAGTTTGTAGATTTCGATTGTTGTCTATCACATAGAAAACATGTGGAACATTAAATCAGCTAGGGGTACACAAGAAAAGTTTGGCTCATCAATTGAGCACCCTATGACCATCCACAAGTCAAACTGCAACATACAAACTAGTACTTCAATCAATCACAAAGTTTAAGAATGTTGAACTTAACAGAAACCAAGCCAAGTAAACTTGGTTCCAGTTGCATATGGAGACCCTTACATCCATAGTGGTTGAAATATATAGAAAAACAAAGTCTAGGGGATCAAAAAGACATGTCTTTCCTAAATATAGAGAAAAAGTAAATTCAACACCTCCAAATTGATAAGTTAGATGAAGAAAATAAAAGATTCATACCAAAGTATTGATTACCAACAGCTAAGCTCAACTCAACTCAAAAATTAAGCCTTAGTCCTAAATTGAAAAAGGTCCACCAGCAATATGCATCCATCTTTTCAGTTTCATTTCAATCAGAGCACTTACCAAACCAGCAATCAACTTAAATTTGCAATGATCAGAATTAATTGTTTCCAATAATATGTTTCAGTAGGAAGTCTTAGGGAAGTTAAGTGGTTTGGCATAAAAGAACATACAAATTCAACAAGAACCCAGAAAGAGAAAATCTTTACAGTCTAAAATAGTGCAATTTGACAAGTCACAGAAACAAATAAAACCATGATTCAAAAGATTCCAAAAAAAAAACTAACCACAACAATAATGAGAGATAGACTCATAGCTAAAAAAAATAATAAAGCAATAGAAAGAGAGATTACAACGAAGGAAACCAATAAAGAGGAGGGCCATTAACAGAGGAATCCCAATGAGCATAGACAGAGTAGTAAATAAGTTGGTGGAGTCCATGTGGGTGCCATGGCTTTAGAATTCTTTTAGCCACCATATTTTGCCAAAGCAATCTTGGGTCTAAACAATCTTTTGATAAATGAATAGTTTCAGTGAGAATTTTATAGAATTCTCTGGCTTCCTGCATAGAAAGACCACCAGCCTGGATTATATCATCCACTCCAATTTCTCCAATGCTTTTCTTCTTCTCCATTACTGATTACACTCTCAGGTTCTTCCTTTCTTTGTTCTCTTTTGTTCTTGGGTGTTACACTCAAATGGACGTTTATAGGTGGAGTAGGGGAGGAGTAGTAGTTGCAGTAGTAGGTGGAGACTGAGAGGTAAGTTGAGCCACCATGAGCAATAACTTCTTATGGGAACCTTGCGCCTACCAATCAGTTCTCTATTTCTCTATTTATTTATTTATTACTCCGTCTTGGGTACACTCTGTCTTTTTTTTTTGTTTTTTTTTTTAACAAGCGTTGGTTGTTAGATTAGAGGGAGGGGGGGTGGCGTCGACGTCCACAGAGCCCTACACCCTGGTCCTGGGTACAAATTATGTTAGACTCTCGTCTTGGGTACAATTATTTATCTTTTTGCACACTCGCCTTGGGTACAATTATGTTAGAATACACATTTTATTTCATGGAAAATACTTTAATTTTATTATATTTAAAATATTATTGTTTTCATTTCATTAAAAATTATATTTTTTATTCTAACTAAAATATTTTTTAATTATTTTTATTTTATTTTATTTATTCAAATATTATTATTATTATTATACATATTAAAAATGGACAAATATAAAAAAACCCCTATAGTCTAGCATTTTTTATTTATGGGCCTATAATTTTTTTCGTCATATTTTAGTACCTTATCATATTTGCAGTTAGCAAATTTAGGTTAAATTCACTAACACCGTTAATTATGATGACATGAATATTGGTGTGATGATGTGGATGTCGGTATCAGCATTCACATCATCACAATTGACGATGTTAGTAAATTTGGTCTAAATATGCCAACTTTAAATATCACAAGGTATTAAATTGTTATAAAAAAATCACAAATCCATAAATGAAAAAACGCTAAATCACATAATATTTTTTTATATTAATTCCTATTAAAAATGAATTATGTTTTAGTACAAATATTTGTACATATACAAATAAAAGTAATAGCCATTAAATTAATTATTACTTAATCATAATTATTGATACAGAAAACCAGTTACCTGATAAATCAATCATCTAATTTTAATTTATCAACTCATAACTACTACCTGATAACTAGTAGTTCCTGTTATGTTCATTTTCATTTTAAATTTAAATAATTGCTTCATTGCTCTGCCTTTACCTTTTATGTAAACACAACTCCCGACACTTTAAAATCTAGTTAAGCCCTCCACTCGCTGATCTTGTGTGGCTCCTGAAACAGGGATATAGTAGTTTCAATGTGCTTTTTATAGCCCCTTAAAGGTGCTTTATGAAAATGCGGTATGAAAATCTCAATGCAAAAGCAAATAATGAAATGGAAAGCTAAGAAAGGGCCGAGATTTTGACGCTCCTTTTATTTATAAATGCACACAATTTAAATTTTAAAAAAATTATAAATTTTGTGTTTGAATTTTTTAATTTTTTTATTTAAATATTTGAATTTTTTTTCTATTAGAGTATCTGCATTTTGAAAATTAGAGCAAATTACATTTATCTTCCTCATATTTGACCTAATTTCAACCTCCTTCCCTCTTGTTTGAAAATCGAATATTTATATCCCTCAGTTTTAGTTCCGTCAACATTTTAATCCTTTTGTTAATTTTTCCATTAGTATCTTAATGAATAAGACATTTTACTCCCTCTATTTTATACAAACTAAACATTTTACTCCATATATTTTGTAAAAACTAACACTTTAATCCTTTTTATTTTAATAAAAAAATTATTGTTCTTTAATTTTCAAATTATTTCAAATTTAAAATCATAATTTTTACTAAATTTTCAACGGTTACACATGTCTTTATCAAATTAATTTTAATTAAAAAAATAAATTATAAATTTAATAATTCATTATTTTTTATCAATTTTATTTTATATTTTATATTTTATATTTTATGTTTGGTTTCATTAATTTTACCTTTTTTAAAGTAATTCATTTTATATATTAATTTAGTTTTAGATAATACTAATTTTAATTGGAGCAAAAATTTAAAAAATAAGTAAAAAATGAATATAAAATAAATTTATGAATATTTATAGATTTATTAAAATTATAACTTGACTTTTGAGTTAGTGTGAATTTTATATAATTCAAAAAATATATATTGATGGAGATATGTGCACATGTCTAAAATTTAGTTAGTATTGAAATTTTAAATTTTAAATAATTAAAAAATTAAATGACTAAATTATTTTATTTTATTAGAACTTAGGGATTAAATTGTTTTATTTTTATAAATTGAGGGAGGTAAATGTATTTTGATATAAAAAAACCTAATGAAAAAGTTAACAGAAGGGCTTAAATGTTGATGGAATTAAAATTGAGGGATGTAAATGTTTGATTATCAAACAAGAGGGAGGAGAGTTAGAATTAAGTCAAACTTCAGGGAGGTAAATTGTCACGACCCGAACCGAAGGTACGTGACCAGCACTAGGAAATGGGAATACATAAAGTAATCGAAACCCGTAGTAAGCCTTAGAAATTTTTCGCGAAATAAAAATAATACACTTAACAATACAATCATAATAGATGCACAATATAGAAAGTATAAAACAATATTCTTCAAATACAACCTCTTAAGTCAGGTAAAAACGGAATATCGATAATACATATTTTTGAATCAATTACTGCAGTGTCTAGAATTCAGTTACACAATATACAAATCAAATCAACATACATAGTGCAGCCGGTTAAGAACGAACTCGACGCAAACTGTGGATACTAGTAGACAAACTGTGAAGTTCTAAAAAAATAAGTTGAGGGGAATCAGACCTCATTGAGTGAATCAATTTTTTAAAATCCATGCTGGTTTTAAAACCATTTGTTAAAACCCTTTTTAAAATAATATAAAATAAAATAATTATAGTTATTAAAATCATTTACTTTTCTCGATAATATTTATATAAAGTTTCTTTAAAACTTCTTAAATCAATTTAATATGAAATCCTAGTACAAAAATATTTAAAATAGTTATTTTTGTGGAAACCAGGTAGAACACTTAAACCAT
>CATIWM010114403.1:0-11635 GCA_949671775.1 Mallotus repandus | reverse complement strand
AACTTGAATGAGCAAGATACCAAATCCTTATTTGGTCATTCTGAACAACAAAAGGTTTTCATACATTAATTTAGGTTCCGTTTGTTTGCAGAAAATATTTTTTCTTATTTTTCAATGTTTGGATTACCAAAGAAAATAAGTCAAAGGAAAATAAATTGTTAATCTACGGAAAATAACTTAAAAACAAGGGAAAATAAATTCTCATCCTTAGAATGGGAAAACATTTTCCAATGCTTAAAAGAAGAAAAACTTACCTAAATGGTCCATTTTTTTATTTCTTACTTTAATTTTGTCCTTCTATTTTCCTTTTTTTATTTTCTCCTTTTTTTGTCTTCTCCCATTTTTTCTCCTTTCCCTCTTTTTTTGTTCTCTTTTTCTCCTTTTTTTCTTTCCCTCTTTTTTTTTTAATTTTTATTTTTATTTTCTCCTTATTTTCTTCTTTCCTTTCATTCTTTTGTATAGATTAATTATCATATAAATTTTGTATTAATATATTAAGTCCATTCTTAAGAGATAAGTTGTAAAAAATATACATTAGATCTGTTACAAAGAGATAATTTGAATAATAAAAGGTGTTGATGTCACAAAAGATCATATTTTTCAATTGTAATCTAATGTTGCAGCTAAACATAGGAAAATATTTTCTCTGGAAAATATTTTCATAACTTCCAGAGAAAATATTTTCCAAAGACAACATATTTTCCGCAAACAAACAAAGCTTTAGTATGTCTTTCTACTTCAAGTACATAATGTGGCAAACAAATGTCACAATTCCATAACACATGTATTTTATCACTTAAAATATCAATGTAAGATTGCAGACACATTAACTAACTATCCTGATTCAACCTAATAATTAGCATGGAAACATAAATGTAGATACGGGAAAACGTGAAAACGGATATGATGAAATGATATCTTCTAAAAATATAAGAAACGGAATGGAAATGTGGGGGAAACATGTAAATATTAAAAATATAGGAATATATAAATATACATAAATAGAAAATTTTATTTATTGCTCTCAATTAATAGTATAATTAAAAATTATTTTGCTTTCCTCAAAAAAAAATATATATTTTCCTTAGCTAAGAAAACTATGAAATCCCTTTTGAATTTATTTCCTTTTCATTTACGAAAAAAAAAACTCAAAAAAAAAAAAGAATTTTTCAAGTTGGAAACATGTTTCCTAATTTTTTAAATTTGTGGAAATGACCTTGAAACATTTATGAAGAGTTTCCTAAAGTTTCCAACATGGGGAAAAGCCTACTAGTTGAAGTTTCTGTCCATCACTTGAAAAATCAACTTAATTAAGACCTAATATATATATGTTTGTTGTTACACGCAGAGAAACATTCTCCACTGAGTTCCCATAATTTCACCAAGTACCATTACCTCTATCATTTTGGGCCTTCTTCTACTAATCTACAGTCATCTTCAGAACTTTTCACTGAATAGTTTTCAAAACATAGTGAAACTTTCTTCCTCAGCTAGTACTGAATTGAAGAAAATTTCACCTTTTGAAGATGTCTTTATCTTGTATTACAGTAATTAAGTAAAGAAAAACATATTTTAATTACCACCAACATTTCAACTCAATAACAGAACAAAATTTTCAACTATCTTACAGTGGCCATTTTAACTATTAAGCCAAGACAGGTGGGTAAGTTAACTTGTGGGCAAGGCCTAAGAATATGTTTTATGTCTCCAACATGTATTACAGAGTTCTGCTTAGATTGCTAGTTGACAGAGAATGTTATTCTACACAGATCTCCATGTTGCATTTTAAACCAATCAGGCATGTATAGGTAAAAAGAAATGCAAGCTGCAAGAAACATAACAGCATTCCATGTAATTATTGCCTTAGATAGGCAGTATTTGGGAAAATGATTGAGACAGCAATGCTAAGCTCGCATGTCTTGTATAACAGCCACCAAACAAAGCAATGCATTGTACGAGAATCAACAATCAAATGAAGGGGGAGGAGACAGAATTAGGAACAATACATACCTGCCTAGCAAGCAGGTTACTCTGCTCACGAATAAAACCTACAGGCTGCAGAGGGAGCATAGAAAATTCAAAGAATACATTGATCAGTCATCCTGTTAATATTCATTTTTTCCCAAAATGAAGATATCATTCATTAAAGTACAAAGCTTTATTCGAAATCCAATTTCCATTGGCAAAAGAATAAAAATTAAAATCAATTACTCACAGCCTGGGGGTAGCACACATCTACTACTGCATAGTGATTCTCCTGTAATAATATAAAAAAAAAATTGAACTAAGATAATATATCCTACAATAAGAAGAATCCATGTTAATGAATAAGACCATGCAATTGGTAACTAAGCCTGACTTCAAGTAGTTCAAGCCTAGTGGCATAGAACTTCTCAACCTTTCTCCTTAGGATTATCAGTTGACAATTCTATACGACACAATAAACTATTGTAGAATCCATATTGATAATTATGCTGAGAAAAATTATGCACAAATATAGATTTTGAGAGAAAACAAGTGAATCACACCTACCCCAACACAATATCAAGCATTTAGCCTCCTAATATTGCTGCTAATGTTCTCAATGCTTGTAAAACACAAGAAAAGAAAAGCACAGCATGAAACTTCCAGAAATGATGAAAACAAATTGTTACATGGCTGTAGACAGAAGAAATTAAGGTCTTTAGTGCGAGATTCTTATTCTAATTTTGTAGCAAGGTACTTCTTTATCGTTTCTATTTTTTAGCAAGTAGTTATGAAATTCAAGTTATTACCAAAAAGTAGGTTTAAGGGAGTCAATTGAATGCTTTCCAATTGCTAAAGTGGTTTTCTAGCAAGTCTACTAAGAATCTTTCTCAAAACCTATGTACTGGCATAATTAAAAAAAAAAAAGTTATCAAGCTCAACTACAAGATCTAAGCCTTTCTCCTCTCAGGGAATAATTAAAAAAATGTAATCACTGTGCTAATAGAAGCTACTTTTCTGACTTGTTTCTGAATTCCCTGCACACAGCTAATAAAATTGAAGATTGTCACTCCAGTTTTCAACTCTAACCTCCTCATCCAAAAATCTACATAAACGTTAAATCTAACTTATATAACCCAAGCGGATTGAAAAAAAACTCAAAAGCCCTAGACTTTCCTCCTCAGCATCCTACAGAAAACAAAAGAATGAGGTAGATGCATGACAGGCAATCCATAGCTTAAAGCCTTCAACCATGTGGTATTGGTGATGCTACATTCCCAATAATAGAAAGGGAATCACTGATCAAGAAGACATGCAGCATCAGCAAAATAAAACGTTATTTCTGGCTCTAATAATCAAACAAAAACAGACTGATGGAGGAGGTATCTTGAAGTTGATTATCTTGTGATTTCAAAAGCCTAATGCGTCAGTGATAGAAACAACCATGCTTTGCCATCAAATTAGCACATTATTCAAGGAAAAAAAAAGCCAGTTTAGAAAACTATTCATCACCTGCTCAAAACCAAGTACAAGATTTGCCCACTCTATATCCCTAGTAATCAGCAAATTGGACCTAGCAAGAAGAGAAGCAACCTGGAGCTGTAAAATTCAGAAAACAACGAGGAAATTACTCGCGTGTTATTTTGATACTACTCTCCTTCACAAAGATCCATTGAAGCAAAACTTACTAGCTCAGTCCTTATCACAATAAAAACCCTAACAAAGCAAAATGATATTGCGATCATTATTAACAATATGAAAGTGAACTCACTTCCTCTGGAGAAGTAGGTTCCAGAAAACCAGAAGCAGATTGGCTAGTAGGAGGTAGGTTAAAAGATGACGTTACTTCTTCTTCTTTAATAGCTCCACCTGAAAACTGTCTAACAATCGGATCCTGAAAAAATCTATTTTCATCACCATTCTTAGCAATTTCTTTTCTTCTGCTGCTGCTGCTTCTTCTTCTCCTCTTTCTCGACTTCTCCAGTTTCTCATCTTCAATCCAAAGCTGTGCAAGCAAGTTTCTGCTCAATCTACCATCACCCTCAATGCCACTCGCCAATCCGCGAAGCGATGAAATTGCAGCAGGTAAAAGCCATCCTTTTTGAGATTGTTTCATGAAATTGAGACTTCCTCGAAACGTTTCTTCAGCAGTGCTTGTTCCACTGTTGTTGAAGAGCGAGTTTTGGCCTAGTGCTGTAGTGGTCTTGGCAAAGATACGGCACCGTTTTATCCAGTTCATCGAGAAATGTAAAGGATTCTTGAGCAGTGAAGAGTGTGAGCTTACTGTGTAGTTGCTCTTGGAACTAAAATGCGTCGATCTTCTTCGGCTCTTCTAGCTGAAATGCTGAATTTTTTTTCCAATAAATAAGAGAGTTTCTATCTGGTGTGGACATAACTACTTATTAACATTGTAAAAGCCAATGGAAGAACGATAGGCCATACGTTGGTTAATGATGTGGCCAGAAGCTTTTTTTTTCCCTTTCTTTAATCAAATAAAATCCCAAATTACATGGGCACAATAAATTTTAAAAATAAAATAAATTTCATTAGTTTAACTTAAAATGTAGAAATAAATAAAATATTTTTAAAAAGATAAAAATCTAAAAAAAGGAAAACGTAGGTAAAAAATTTAACAAGATAGCGTCAATATTTTTATTTTTATATCTTTATTTTTTTTATTTGTTATTTCTGCAGCCTATTAAATAATTTATTAAATATTTTTATAGTTATTAGAAGATTTTTGTTACCATTTTATGCTTTTAGAATTTAATTACATTAGTAAGAATTTAACAAATTCTTAATATCTGCATGCCACAGATTAAACTAAAAAATTAAATAAAAATTATTAATAACATATGAAAAAAGAAAATAAAAAATTTTCATGTCTGTAAATTAGAATTTCACCATCTTGTATTATACAAATAAATGGAAGTAGTAATATATAGTGAAAAAGAATTTTGATTTGGAATCAAATAATTTATATAGATTTTTGGATATACTTTCTATACTGTTTTTGAAGATACTTTCTATACTGTTTTTATGCTATTTCATTCATGTTTTTCTTGTTTAAAAAGAAAATGAAATTCATCTGTTTTAGTACAAGTTGCAACTGGACGTCATTGACCCGATTCACAGGCCCACCTAACTGATTTTGACCAGGCCATCCTGTCATCTGCCGCCTTGGCTTAACAAGCAGGCATTTTTCCAGTTCCAATAACAGTATTATCAATAATAATAATAATTATTATTAATTTTCAAATTTGGTAGTACAAGTCATGATGATCATTTTCTTCCTTTTCTACAAAATGATTCATGAACAATGACTGATTCTTGCAATCCCATTTTTCGTTAGGTAATTTCTTGTAATCTTCATTAATGTTCAAAATCCTTTAAACACTGCAAGTTTTGTTTTCCTTGAAAATTTTGTGTAGAGATGTGTGCCATTTTGAAGCATTTTGATACATGTTTGAGGTCTTCTGTTAAGTGGGTATCCTTCAGTTTTCAGTTTTCAGTTTTTTTTTCTATTTCTTTTGTTGGTTGCTTTGGGTGTATATCTATATAGGAAATCCATGCTCTTGATCTTTTGATGATTCAGTTCAGTGTGTTAATATGTGATATGGACTTGATGATTACTCGGTTGGAGTTATTTTGAGAATTTAGAATATAGTTCTCATATTCAAGAAATATGAAGAACATCCATAATGCAGCAGCTAATATATATTTATTCTAGTGATCAACTTGATTCATTTTGGTTGGCTTTAGATTGATTATATGCAAGTTGTATAGGGTAATATTCTTTATTTACACTCCATTTATTTATTGATTTGCAATTTGGATTTGGTTGTTGTTGTGAGTTGCAAGCTGTGGCCTTCCTGAGGTGTACTGTTGACTAATTATAAGTTAATTATTGCTTAAAGCAGCCAAAAGCTTTGTTTATTTCATAGGATGAATCCTTAATTACTGTTTGACAAGCCAGAGTGCAAGATGATAACTATGGACAGTATTAATTCATTGAGCTGGACCATCAGCATTTAGTAGTCATGGGTGGCAGCCACTATTATCCTTGTCTGACTTAGTATGGTGCATGTATAATTTTCATGCATATCATCTGTGTAAGGATATTGTAAGATGCCATCTAGACAAGCAAGCCTGAATTTGAGTCAAATTTGAACACGGAATAGACAACAATCATCAAACTTGGGAAGGAGTAATATAGTTTGTATTTCACATTTTACTTTGACTTTGCTATACCGGTTTGGCGTGCAGCTTTGTCTAATACATATGCATATTAGTACATGTTGATGTTGAAGAGAGATCTTCTTCTTCAATTGATTGGTGTATGTTTTCGTCCAATGATTTTTTTTGTTCCAGTGTTGTCTTTTGGAGCTGCATATTTTTAGGACTTCTAAATCTTATCTGATCTATGGACCAAAACATGGCTTCTGATCTCAAAGGTAAATTAAAACTAAAAATTCTCCATTCTGGGTTTGAAATGAATTTCATTTTCGATTAGTTTTCTTTCACTTATCAATTCTTCACTTCTTGGTTATTGATCATAGTTCTTTTTATTCTTTCTTCTTTCTTTCCATTTACAGGTAAAGCTATTGTGATTATGGGTGTTAGTGGTGCTGGAAAATCGTAAGCTTTATCCTCATAATGATTTGTTTTTGTAGTGCTGAGAAGCTAAAATGCTTAAATAATGAGCTCGAATTTTTTTAGTAATAAATTCTTATATTTTGTGTGTGTGTGCTTCAACAGCACAATAGGTGGGATGCTGGCTAAGGTTTTGAAGTGTGATTTTCTTGATGCTGATGATTTCCACTCACAATCAAATAAAGGTATTGATATCATTTTCTTTTTCTGTGAACTGTATTGCTTCTATATTAATATCAACTCCATACAAATCAATTTCTTATACTCCCTGCTCGCAACAGAAAAGATGCGTCAAGGTATTCCTCTATCAGAGGAAGATCGGATTCCATGGCTTAAAAGTCTACAGGGTGCTTTAAGGCAGAGTTTGATTGATGGAAAGACAGTAATACTTGGCTGTTCTTCGCTGCAGAAGGGATACAGAGAAATTCTTAGATCTGCTGATCCTTATTATCAACCTGGAAGCTATGTCAGTGCAGTGAAGTTTGTATTGCTGGATGTCAAGGCTGAAGTTCTTGTCGAGCGGCTAAATAAAAGAGCTGCAGAAGGGATGCATTTCATGCCGGCTGCTCTTTTGCAGTCGCAGCTGGACTT
The DNA here is from genome assembly GCA_949671775.1 of Mallotus repandus. Taxonomy (NCBI): domain Eukaryota; kingdom Viridiplantae; phylum Streptophyta; class Magnoliopsida; order Malpighiales; family Euphorbiaceae; genus Mallotus; species Mallotus repandus. The sequence goes on along the minus strand of CATIWM010114403.1, from coordinate 4,426 downwards.
GCTGCGCATAGACGATTTTGAAGGAATATATAAAGTTGATGCTACTCAAAGTCCTCAGGCAATTGTAAATGCTATTAGAAGCTTTGATTTTATCATGGTCAAGTAGACCATTTTGACACCAAAACAAATTAAAGTTAATTCTTGAATATTGAAAAGGTTGCATTTGACTGGTATTCGTTGCTAATGCTTGTGTCTCCAAGAAAGGTGCGTAAGGTCTCTCCTGTTAGCGGTGCACATGTTTTGAGCGCATTGATTATGTTTTCATATGCTCATAATTTAGAAAATTTACATTCAATTTGCAGGTGCAAAATATTCTTGAAAACGTCACTTAAGGTTCAAGTAAAAACTGTTGGAAATCTGTTTCTTGCTTTGGAGTCAAATAGCAGTTATAATTTACATTATATCTTTGTTTAATTTTCAGTTAAGTTGCTATGCATATTTTACGTGGATTTCTTTGTTTAATTTTCAGTTAAGTTGCTATGCATATTTTACGTGGATTAGAAGAGAGCGCACAAATTTTATAGCCTTAAAAATAAGAGGAAGGATTAGAAGAGAGCGCACAAATTTTACGTGGTTCGCCACAAATTAGTGACTACGTCCACGGGAAATGGATCATAATTCTCAAGTATTGTTACATCTCAGAGCACTCATTTCTGTTCAGCAATGCCACTTTACTTTAGCATACATGAGATTGGAAAATTCAGATGGACCTTTCTCTCTCTAGCTTGCGATGAAACTGAATTCCAAGTAGGGGCTTTAGCATACATGAGATTGGAAAATTCAGATGGACCTTTCTCTCTCTAGCTTGCGATGAAACTGAATTCAGATGGACCTTTCTCTCTCTAGCTTGCGATGAAACTGAATTCCAAGTAGGGGCATCAATCTGCATGAGATTGGAAAATGCAGATGGACCTTTCTCTCTCTAGCTTGCAATGAAACTGAATTCCAAGTAGGGCACAAGAAATGACTGCAAACATCAAATTTTAGCTTGTCACCTGCAAGAAATTTTTTTGCACCAATTCTAGTTTTTTTGTACCTAGGCAGTTTCTTTTGTTTGCTCTAAATTCTGAGAATGCTGGTTGCATCTTCTTGTCCCAAACATGGATGTTAAGACTTCGATCAAATACAGTTTCTATATGTTCATTCATCTCATCAACGGATGCGAGTCAAGTGGGAAAATGGCTCAGGATTTGCTTTTGGAGCAGCTTTAGTCACTTCTGGAACGCCAAAGACATTCCAGAATCTTAGTGTTTCATCACCTGCTGCTGTTGCTACTGTACAACCATCCGGACTCTGAAGAAGAAAGTCCAAAAAACCATTAATTATTTTGAGTTATAAACAAATAATCAAAATTATCAAGCAATTGTATCCAATTGTTACCTGAGTCATATAAAGGACTCTTGAAGTGTGACCAGTGAGTTCTGCCATTTTCACCATTGATGGATACTTCCATAGAATAAGCTGATTCTGAGTGAACCCATGAGAGCTTAGCAGTTCTCTCTCGTTCTTGCTCCACAGCAGAGAACAAACTTGAGAGCCAGTGTCTACTGAGTTCAAACAGGCACCTGTGTGTGTATTCCAAAACTTGATAGTTCTGTCGCCTCCACCACCTCCAGTTGCCAGCAAATTACCTTGGAATGGACACCAAGCGAGGGCCTTTACTGCAGAAGTATGTTCTTCAAGCCTGTGGAGCCATTGTGTAGCTGAATTTGATGATGCAATAGATCTATCCCATATGTGAACAAGGTTATCATTGCCTCCACTGGCCAACTGTTGTCCTGAAGCTGACCATTTAAGCCCACAAACCTCTTGTTGGTGCCCTCTATACGTCTCCACAATATGTGATCTAATTCTCACATCATTGTTAATTATTTGACCATCCATTCCTCCAGTAGTAAGGATATGGTTGTTCCATGCTAGTGCTCCAATTCGCGATCTGTGTCCACCTCTCAATGTTCGTAGCTGCACGTATCATATCAATAAATTAAGAGACAAACACAAGAAGGCACAAAGAATATAGGAAACATCAATCACAGTAAACAAACCTGTCTAGTAGCAGCAGAATCCCATAACTGGACTTCAGAATTGTTCAAGCCAATGGCAATATGGCGTCCATCAGGAGCCCAGTTGACACTGGTAATGGGACCAATTTCATCATCAACTGTCACAAGCTCAGATGTAGAACCATCAGAAGCATCCCACAAATAGATAGTATTTCCAAGAGCTATTGCTAGAACATTGCTGCTACCCCAATCCAATAAGTTCAAGTAGAAATCATCAACAAGGTCAGGAGCATCCAAAGTCCTCTCAGAAGTCTGCAAACAACAATAAAACAAATCAAAACACGAAAAACCAGATTTAACAAATCACCATATTAATGAACCAAAGTAATTAGATTAAATACCTGTGGAATGTGTCTGCGAGGCTTGGTGGATTTAGCCTGAACATGAGTTGAAGAAGCATGTTCTGGCGGAATCAATTCAACAGGAGCAGGAGGTTTATTCTTGAAAGCAAGAATTCGAGTTCGGTTCATGTTCAATGATTCTGCTAATTGCTTCCTGTATGACTCTCTTGACGGTGAGCTCACTACTGGGTTCTCTTTACATTTCTTACCTTCAGTTAACATGTAATGCGCATAATCCAGATCCATTGCTGACCGATTCGGTATAAATCTGTCCAACTATAACATTCAATGTATAAGTATACAATAATAAGAAACAATCCCACTCCAACAATAGATAGATAAACACGTTGAAGAAGAAGAAGAAGAAATCTTACATTTTCTTTAGAATTCTTTCTTTGAATAAACTGTTCTTGAAGTGGGAATCTTGATTGTGCCTTTCCTGCATCCATTTGTTAATAAAAAATATCCAAAACACCAAAAGCAAATAATCGAACAGAACAGATATATACTAAAGAAAAAAAAGCAAAAACAAGAACAGAATCTTTATAATTCAAGTAAAAAACATGCAAATCAATAGAAGAATATATGAATTAACAAACAGATTAAAAATAACAACACAAATTAGATTATAAAGAAACACAGACAGAGCAGAAATTAAGAAAGAGAGCGAGATTTGCAAGCGTTGTTGTTGTAGTAGTTGATGAGGTTTGAGAGCAAGATTTATAGATACTGATTGGGATTGAAATTAGGGTTTTCGTTGAGTTGTTTGGTTTCTTTTTGGATCTTTTCGCCGTCAAGTGTTTGTTTAAAGGGAATAATAATAATAATAATAATACAAGAGCGGCAACGGCTACCATGGCTGTGTTTTTGAAACTAGCCGTTGGAAAATAGATTGACCGAAATGTCCCTCAATGCATCTTTGTTGGGCTTGTATGCAGAAAATATAAAATAACAACAAAAAGAAAAAGAAAAAGAAAATTATCACAAATATTAAATTTTAATTTTTTAAAGAAATGATCTCGCTCTTCTTAATTTTTATTTATTGAAAGTTCAATAAGTTAAAATTTATAAATTATATGACAGTTAAATAGTGTGAAAAAGTTTATTTTGAACCTGATTGTATAACTATAATTATATTTCATATTTTAACTTTGTTTACCAAAGGAAAATATGTTAGTAGAAGTGCTCAAGAAGTCAACATTAATTGCAAATTTAATGGTGTCCAAGAGGAAAAATCTATTTTTTTTAAAGAAAAAATAAATTTATTAATTCAAACTAGCAATACATACATAAAAACACAAATAGAAATTCACTAAAAATTACAGAAAATAAAACAGTATCCAGGTGACTCCAGTTCTGCAAAATACTGACGGCCATCTGATTTGTTATCTTTATCTGATGAAATATATTCGTCTGAGTTGCCCAAATATAAATAAAATACCGCAACAAGACGATCGAAAATAAAACTTCGTAACAAAACGACAAAAAACTAAATACCGTAACAAAATGACGAAAAACTAAATGTCGTAACAAAACAACGAAATCACAAAAAAATAAAATAAATCCAAATCTATATGGAATAACCACTTATTTAAGAAATAAATTGATAAAAAAGACAACTTTCAGCTAGGGTTTTTTCCTAGACAGTGTTTGTTTGTCATTTTTAGATGTTTTAAGATAGTTTTGTTGAGTTAATATTAAAAATTTCTATTTTCCCCAAATATTCACGGACCAGACAGCCCTGGAATATATAGAGCGTTGGATTTTGAAATGATTGTGCAATGCGGGTTATAAAGAGTCTAACTTTCAGGTCCGATTGAACTGTGGAGCCCATAATATATCAAAACGAAGTTGGTTCAGAGACCTGTGAGTGGTGTTACAGCTATAGTAGTAACACAACAGCTATTAGAATTAAGTCCACTAATTCATTTCTTTTTCTTTTAAAATTTAATAGATTTAGGCCCACTTTTAGAATTAAAAACAATAGATTTAAGTTCACTAATATAATTAAAATATAGGCCC
>CATIWM010114399.1:0-21815 GCA_949671775.1 Mallotus repandus | reverse complement strand
TAGCTTGTATTAGAGAATCGAGTTACCACCACTTTCGATTTGTCCCAGTTATTACCCTGGGTGGCGACTCCTCATCTCCACGCCATGTCTTTGTGACAGTGGTTAGTGTGTTCCTTAGAGCCCTGAGCTCAAACAGTGTCGCGGTTGCAATAAACTTGGGCGAGCGCTAAACCCCGCCGTCTACAATATCTTAACACAAAAATTTCACAAAAAAATTTAAATTTTTATCTGATAAAAATATTAAATAACAGTTTGTTTGTATGCTCATAAAATTTACTAATGCTAATACAATATTAAAATTATTCAAATCTAAGTTTTATGAAATTTAAAAAAAAATTTTTGTCCAATGTAAAAAATATATAAAATTATATGAATAAAAAATGCATTTCATTCTATATAAATTTGTCCTTTTATTTATTCACTTTCGAACTAAAAATTAATAATATTTATTTAGATGTAACAAATTAGGATGAGATGGTTAAATACATAACTTTACAATGAACTTTAGTCATTTTGCCAATTTATTTTATTTTAAAAATCATGGTGAATCGATACGTGAACTTATCAATTTGTTGTAAATTTATCCAATGGTCAAAATATTATGTGCCCATGCTGACATGGCATGTTGACATGTATGTGTAAATCCATTTCCTGATAAGAAAATTAGAAGAAGAAATTAGTAATTTTATATCCTTAATTTTCATCTTTTTTACACATATGTCCTTAACTTTCATTTTTTTTCAAATACATTCTTACTTTCAGCAAATAATTTGCATATATATGCCACGTCAGTATGTTATTTCAATTTGGGCATATGTTGTTTTGATCACAGATAGATTTGCATCAAATCAAAAATTTTATATGTCAATTCATCACAATTTTAAAAGTGGGATAGATTAGCGAAAATTATTAAAGTTTATGGTACAATTATATAATAACCCTTAAATAAATAAATAAATAAGAGTGAATAAAATTTTTTTTTATAGGATGAGATGACTTTTTCATATTTAAAAAGCTATAATTTTTTGAAATAGCTCGGAATGAATTTATATAATAGTTTCTTACAAAAATTTCACAAATATTTGATGTAAAATCCTTTTAATATCATATTACTATTAGTAAATTCTAAGGGTATAAAACATAAATTTATCGGGTCATTTTTCAAAATCCCAAAAGTTGTTATACATTTTCAAAATAGTCACATCTTTTTAACAAAAAGACATGACTGTTGCCAAGAAACATGTCTACTCATTGAAAAAACATTACTATTGCCAATAAACATGTCTACACATTCAAATAGACATGACTATTACCAAATTATAACTACTTATTCATCTTATATAAATAGAAAGTTAGTTTGTTATAGGAGTTAACTTTTTATTATCCACTAAATATGCATAAAATACCATTACAAAACACCAATCTTCATTGTATCCTAGAGCCAAATTGTAGACTACAAATATTGCCTTTAGGAAAGTGGGATTCATACATACTGTGGAGCAGATTTTTCAAGATTCTTGTTACTCTTTTCTAATAATCTAAATGCAATATATTCTCTTGTAGAAATCTGTATCCATGGTAGCACTCAAAGAATTAGCAATTAGTATAGTAAAACTGGATAATTTTTATGGTGAAACTTTTATGAGATAGCAAAAAAAGTACATTTTTTTTAGTTTCTCTACAAGTAGTATATGTTTTGAACACACAAAGGCCTAAAGAGAAAGACAATGAGACTCTTACAGAATTAAGGAAGAGGCATAAATGGGACACTGATGATCAGATATGCAGAGAACGTATTTTGAATGCAATGAATGATTCACGTTTTGACATCTACAACTATATGCCTACTATAAAAGAACTTTGGGAGAGATTGGAGGGTAAGTACATGAAAGAGGATGCCAAAAGGAAGAAATTCATTGTCATTTGTTTTAATAATTACAAAATGAATGATTTTAAGCCAGTTATGAAATAATTTCACAAATTAGAAAAAATTCTTAATAATTTTATATAGCATAATATGCATATGGATGAGTCTATTATTGTGCCTAATATTATATACAAATTGCTTCCCTCATGGAAAGATTTTAAGAAAAAATTAAAATATAAGAAAAAAAGGTGTGTAATCTTGTTAAGTCTTTATATGGACTAAAACAAGCACCTAAACAATGGCATCAAAATTTTGATAAAATTATACTTGCTAATGGCTTTAAAATTAATCATTCTGATCAGGGTGTTTATTGTAAATTTTATGGTGATGATGGTGTCATGATACGTCTTTATGTTGATGACATGGTAAGTTTTTGTACTAACTTGAAACAAGTTAAGGATACCAAAAATTTCTCATCAAACAATTTTACCACGAAAGATATGGGAGAGGTAAATATTATTCTTAGGATTAGGATCTTGAGAGATAAGGATGATATAACTCTTACGCAATCTCATTATATTGAGAAAGTTTTCATGAAGTTTAATCATTCAAATTGCAATCTTGCCTCTACTCCCTTTAATCCCAACATCAAGTTAATAAAAAAATAAGGGAGAACCATTATCATAGTTACAATATGCCAAAGTGATAGGTTGTCTTATGTATTTATAATGTGTACTAGACCTGATATAGCTTTTATAGTTGGAAAGCTAAGTAGGTCCACGAGTAATCCAAGTAACTTACATTGGCATGCTATCAATAGAGTATTAAAGTACTTAAAGAAAACTATGAGTTACGGCAAAAAATATAGTGGTTTCCCTTTTATATTAGAAGGATATTTAAATGCAAGTTGGATTACTGATCATAAAGATCGTGCTAGCACTAATGGATAGGTATTTATGGTTAGAGGTGGTGCAATATTTTGGGGTTCTAAAAAACATACATGCATAACAGACTTCACCATGGCTTTTGAATTTATAGCCTTAGCTTTTGCATGCAAAGATACAGAATGGCTATGTGATTTGCAATATGAAATACCTATATGGCCTAAGCCAATTGCACTAATATCTATTCATTGTGACAGTGAAGCAACATTATCAAGAGCTTATTGTTATGTATATAGTGGAAAGTCAAGACATATTTGACTTAGACATAGTTATATTAGAGATTTAATCTCTAATGATGTGATCATAATAGGTTATGTGTGATTAAGTAAAAATTTTGTTGATCCACTAACAAACGCATTGCTAAGAGATATGGTAAATAAAATGTCAAGAAGGATGGGTTTTAAGCCCATTTTGTCAAATCACTACTGATGGAAATTCAACTATGATGCTTGGTATTACGCTAAGTCTCAAGTTTAAAGGTCAAAGTACATCAAAAAAGTGATTATAAGCACTATGTTAAATTTTTATTATATCCCAAGGTTAATAGTACTTGGAACCTACGTTGGAAATGAAGGATGAGTTGAAATCTCTTAATAGATCTCTGGACATTTAGTCAAAATATCAAATTTCAGGGGTACTTCTAATAGATCCACATATATAAGTGTGAAGTGTGGCCACTTCAAGGAGTGTAAGGGCTTGGCTTTATGCACTTAGAAAGGATATCGACATAAGGCCTTTAATGCGTCATTTATATATGTGAAATTATAATTGTGATATTAAATTATGTGTGTGAAATGTTTCCACAACTTATCAATAAGAATAATTGGTTCAAAGTTTTATCCACAATATTATTCAGATTTGTTGTATTAAGCTTACACTAAGTATTGATTCAAATTGCAAGATACCTTTATTTATGCACATAATTTACAGAATTATTGTTACATGAATGTTTTGGTTATGTTTTAAATAAGGTGGGGGATTTTTATACATTTTCAAAATAATACATTTGTTTAACAAAAAGACATGACTATTGCCAAGAAAATGTCTACTCATTCAAAAAGACATGACTATTATCAATAAACATGTCCATTCATTCAAATAGACATGACTATTACCAAATTATAACTTCTCATTCATCTTATATAAATAGAAAATTATTTTTCTATAGGAATTAACCTTTTATTATCTACCAATTCTATATAAAACACCATTATAAAACATTAAGATTCATTGTATCCTAGAGGCAAATTTTACACTACAAATGTTACCTTTAAGAAAATGGGATTCATACATGCCTTGGAGTAGATTTTTCAAAATTCTTATTACTATTTTCTAATAAAAGTTTATAGTGAATCCATGAAAATAATTCGCCATTGAATGAGATGGATGAAAAGAAATTAATTTTAAACCATTTTAGGACCATTCAAAACATTAAAACCTTACCCAATTACCAATTAATCCCTATCAAGATTAAACTAAACCCTAAATAGATTTTATCAACCTCTAACAAGGCTGAGAAAGACATTTTTGAAGTCCTATGAGTAGTGTCATCTCTGCGAATAAGTAAAACCCTAAAAAAGGCGGTATTTTATATTTTGTTTCAGTATTTTACATATTGGTTTTTATTGCGTGAGTCTTAGTTTAAACTTAGGAAATTTGAGAATGAAAAGTCAAACTTTGGTCAAATGACTTTTTTGAAGGTCAAATTGAGCTCATGAGACCAAATTTTAATCTAAAACTATCTTCTAAAATTATAGCGTGTCTATGGGTACAATTTGGCAAAAAGTAAAGATTTTAACCTCCGTAAGTCAAAACGGGTCCTACGCGTGTCTATAGCATCTTCTAATTCTTAAAATAAGTCACATTTCTCTAGAATGATCCCTAAACACAAAATATTCTATTTTAGAATATATGATGCCAAGTGTCACATTTAAAGAGGAAAGTGTATATATTTTTACTTTTTAAACCTTAAACAATGCTAAATAATTACATCACTAACTCTTGTTTGTTTGCCAATAAATAGATAGTCCTAAGACTTATTTAAAAAAAGGATAAAGTCTTAAAAAATTTATCTCCTAATTATTTTTAAGACAAGAGTAAAGTTTTTATATAAAAAAAGAGTGACAATTAGAAAATATAAGCCTAAATAATGCTCTCTTGAGATCTTTCCCTTTTCTCACCCATTTCTCTTTCAATTCCTTTCCATTTCCCCACCTAAAAACCTTCTTAAAATCCCTAAAATTCAACCTTAATTTTGGCAAAATCTTGCCCTCAAAATTTATATCAAAACACCTTTAAACAATCGCCTAAATCAAACCTTTTTAAACTAGTTTCTACGTGCTTTTCTTGATTCAATATTAAATCTTTGGTGAGGTTTTCTTAATTTTATAAGGCTAAACACTTTTAAAACATATCTTGTATCTTATTTTTTTTCTTTGATTTTGATTTTTGGGCTTGATTCAAGTGATTTTTCATCAAAGTGCCATTTTTATGCTGTCCTAAGATGAATGGTCGATTTTGGCTGATAAACAGTTGGTCAACCATCCATCCTTCAAGTTGGCCTTTTTACTTTATTAGGCTGGCAATTTATATTCCAAAACCAGTTGTTCAGGTAAAAAATCGGCCATCATGTTACAAAACTGGCCAATCAGGACTGGTGCCCCATATTGCTTATTTACAACCTAAAATGATTTAAAGGATGATCCTTAAGGTTCAAATAAATTTGTTGATGATTATACATCATGTAATGATTTTTATTGGTTCTAGGATGATTATATCCCAATTAATTTCATTTTTTTATTTTAAAATGATTTATTTTCAAGAGAATTGCTATTTCCCCCTGTGTTTTAGCCTAATACACTATTTTATCCCTGACATTTGAAAAAATATTTATTCATCCCTGACATTTGCAATACATATAATATTTCATCCCCGACAGAGGGACTAATGAGTGTTAACTATTACAAATGCAGGGATTAATAAATATTTTTTCAAATGTCAGAGATGCAGTAGTGTAATAGGCCAAAACACAGGGGAAATAACAATTATCCCTTTATTTTCAATTTTTAACTCTTTTTTCAATCCTTTAATAATATTCTTTTCTTTGGTGTTTTAATAAAAGCTTTTTGTAGAAATAATCAAGATCAAGATATTTGATATGTTTGATGTTATTGCTTATTTATTTTAGGTATAAATTACAAACTTTTGATTATGGATGTGTTGATTTTGATATTTTATGATCCTATGACTATATGTGTTTGGATTTTTAGTGTTGATGTGATTATGTTTTATTTTGTTTATTTTGATTCTTGATGATGATTTTGTATTGCAGTTGTGTTTATTGTATGATTCTTGAAGTTCATAATCATTAATTTTTATTGTTTATATGTTTATTAGTTATTATTGAAACTAACCCTTATTTATCATGATTATATTTTAATGTCTATTATTAACCATCTTTTCTTACAATGATAATTATGGTTACCAACCCTTTTCATTATTTGTTTCATTTTTACATATTACCAAGCATCTCATGTGTTTGTTTACGTATCATTTACTTGATTGCATATAATGGACTCAGTTATATAACTTAAACGTTAAAACATGTATGGTGAGTTCAAGCTTAAGAAAGGTAAAATTTCAAAAAATTTACTTACATAACTCTTTATGACATGAAGAATTCCATTCCCAATGATCCATTTTGCATGTTACACATAGCTAAATTACAAAGCAACATACATAATCATCAACCTAGGAAACTCTAAATTTAAGAAAACTTATAAACTCCTAGTTTGGTGAAGACCACAATACTTATGATCTATAAGCTTTAGGAGCTTTAGGTTCAACTCTTAAATCAAATACTCTAGCCTTGCAAATCAAAGGCCTCTAGCTTGAAATACCAAAGCTTCACCAAATTAACTTCTTGCTTTGATTTGATTAGTTGCAAGTCTTCTCTCAATTGACCCTCATAAATCTTGCAGTAACATCATCTTTTGCAAGAATACTTTAGGTTTGTGTTTAGTAGATGTTGTTTCTAATTTTGGTGTGTTTAATAATTAAAAAGGATAGAAAATTTCTTAGGCTATATATATAGAGAAAGCAACATCACAAGCATGTAACTTGACATGGTAAGTATACAATTTGTATAAGTAACTCACTAGTGTACAAAGAAGTTTGTAGAAAATACATCCCAAGTATAATGTCTACATCCATCCCCTCACATTTATCAACGTGATAAATACACATAACCTAATCTTTATTTGACAAAGTTAAATATTTACACATTAAATATTTAATGTGCCTAATGTATAAAAATTTGCTACATTACTTTTATTGACTTAGGCTTGGTAATTAGGCCAACACTTGGCCCAAGCCTAATCCATCAAACAAATTGACCTAGCTTTCTCAATATTTTAGATTAATCTTTGGTCAAAAATTCTTTTGGGTTATTAATCCAAGTCCAAATAAAAACAACATATATATTATTAATTTAACACTTTAATTAATATCTCATATTAATTAAGTATAAATTAATAATTGAACCCTTACTTGAATTAGATTTTATGATATGTTAGAATCATTGCTTAAAGTATAAATCCAATTATATTAATCTTAATTAATTGATTAAATACTTTAATCAATAATTAGATTAATATTGATGGTGATTTTGTAAAACTCTTTTAGGTGTGACTTACTAGGTTCATGTGCAATTGAAAATAAGAAAATAATATCAACACTTGATATTATTTGAAACTCCTTTCAAATCTAAATGTGAAAATCCCAATTATACATGTTTAGTTCTCATAAGTTGTGAGTGACCCTTAGCATCGATATCACAACTACCCAATTAGAAATGAATGCACATAATGATTCACACTAATCCTTTTGTCATAATCACTATGCATTAAAATCCCTTCATTAGAAGCTCTTGATATAACTTAGAGTCATGTTTTAGATAAACTCTAATAGTTGTATTATATGAGCTCATCTTAAGTTTTATTCTTGATAAAACATTACTAATATTAGAAAAACTTTTCTAGCACTAAAACTCTTTCAAATTGTATCATTTTTATCATGGCCAATAACTTATTCATTAAGAAAAAACCTAGATATCATAAGATCTTATCCAGTTCACTCTAGGCAATGAATCCTATCCTGGCCGTGTTAGTGATATACCATAGGCCAATTGTGTAATGGCCATACTTGGACTTTATCATACTTTAATTTTATTAATAAAGAGGCATTTTCTTTATTACTGGTTGATCATACTATATCTTTGAATGATTAATTCTACTTGAGGTCATTAAGTATATGACTTGATAGAAAAACTCTTAGGTGAAACTTAAATTTTATTCTAAATTATCCCATACGATCATTGTTGTGGGAACAATAATTAATAAATACTAGTATGAGGTTGAATGATGATTATGTTTTACTAATCATGTATATGAGATATTGACTCAAACTCATAGGTACAGATTTAGAGAAATAATGTACTAGATCAACCTGCTATAAGAATACTACATGGATTTTTATCATAAGTGATTCTCATCATAGTAGTATATTATTTTAGTCCTCTGACCAGAAATTACCATGGTTTCTTACATAATAAGTTCTGTATTTTGACACATTCTTACATCATCCTTAACCGAATGGTAAAACAAGTTGTGATTGGATATAAAATGAGTCATGTAAGAAATTTGAGTGATTAAGATGGAATTTCCCCCTCATATATTATAAGAAGATATCTGTGGGCCTCTCGATGCGTTAAACTAAGGAAAAATGCATGGCTATGCTAAGATGAGTTCATAAAGAGTTATCAACATCAAATATATAGTTATAAATGTCAGTCTACTTAGGATTGAAAAATAATATGATTTAATAATATAAGGATCAGATGAACCATGTCTTATATATATCATGTGACAAAAGGACTATAACATATACTGTCGATTAGGTTATATCAAATTATCAGCCTTCATACAATTTGGGTAGTCATAATGTCTTGCTAGAGACCACTTATGCCTTGTGTCCTAAAATAGGGATTTTAGGTCTACTGCCAATGTTACATGAATCTACAGAGTCACACTCTTAGAACAGGCCTAAAGCGGAGGGTTAATCCACCCAATGAAATTCTCTTTAAATAGATAGATATATGTGTATATAAATATATATATGGATACATATTTATAATTATATTTGTTTATCTCCTCATTTATTTAAGGTAGGTGTTATCTCAAATATAATAGGAAGGGATTCTATTTTGCTTTATATTTATTTCCTTATTTATTTAAATTAACTGTTATCTTGAATAAAATTGGAAATAATTTTGTTCTTAGAATTGGAATCAAAATAGAAATAAAAGGTAAACCAACAAAAAATGTTTTTGGTAATTGAAAGGTTTGAAAAACCCTAGATAGGATGTCTATATATGCATCTATTTCTTTACGGTTTTTATAGTTGTTATTCTCCTACTTCTACTTCTTTAAAAAAAAAAGAAAAACATATAAAGAGAGAAAATAAATAAGAAGAGTCTTAGAGAAAAGGTGCTAGCACACCAACACCAATTTAGATATTATGTTCATGTGGAAACTAATAGGATGTAGCTTTATTAGTGGCATCTTAATTGAACAAGAAGAAAAGAAAAGCTCGAGGTACGGTGTTTCTAGTGTGAACCCTCTCATCCTTGCAACCTTCTTTCCTCGAAATGATCTTGATGAGCTTTTAGAATCCCTCTTTATTAATTTAATTCAGTTACATGGATCTTATGGGGGCGGTTTATGATTAAAATTTTTAATGTCCATTACATAGATGCATCACGGAAACCCAATAGGCCAAAAACCGGTCCTTACATTTAACCGACTAAAGCCATCATATGTAATATACTCAAGTTTGATTAACATAAGTATATAAGTAGTAACAAACACTAACAACTCAATTATGGATAAATGAGTTGCCTTCGGTCAAAGGACTGTATGTACCATTATGACTAAGATTGTGATCATTAACAATAAGTGAATATCCATATGATCACTAATCTAATCTCACTATTCGATCCAACCATCATATGAGTATCCACATGTCTATTCTAATATCTTATATCAAGTAGCATAAGACTCACTACCTCCCACTATTAATATAACATACTAATCAAGGAAAATAGACAGAGGTGATTATGAGCGACCTGCGCCTTCTCTCTCTTGTGGGAAGGCTTCTTCGTTTTTTGATCTTAAGGGACATGGCAACTTTACCAGATGGGACATCTATTCTATTTATGGGATAGGGACAAATGATTGGTCTCGGGGGGATGTGAGACTCTTTGTGTTTGGAGTTGCCACCTGGTTTTAGAAAACCAGGAAAAGATGAAAGGGACAACATAAGGTCACACAACGAGTACCGTCCCCGGCAGAGATTCTGAGCCTGGGAGATCTTATCTACTTTTTGGCTATTTCTTTGTATAATACTTGATATATGGCTACCGTAGCATCCTAGTTTTGGTAATGATAGTTGATATTTGTACATTCACACAAGCACAGGATAATAACGAAAAATGAGAGAAATTCAACATGATTATTTACAAGGCTTTCCTAGTGAATACATTTAAGAGTGAAAAAAAAGGTATGAAAATGTAATTCTAGTCCTGATCTAGAAAACACCTACAAGACAAAGGTTAACACAACTATGTGCAATTCCATCTATTCATCCACTCGGACATCAAATAAGCACAAAAAAGATGATTGATGCATCATGAATGATTAAACAGATACAAGTAGTTCATGCTCTTACAAGAATTATTATAAAGCATTTCTAAATGATAAGATAAATAATAATACTATAATATTGAAGCTTTAGCTTAAATGAGTAAACTTTCATGTTTATTGAATGTATATTGATGCAAAATGATAGTTTATTATGAGCAAAATAGAGTAAAAATTATTCAATCAACATGCAAATTGCCAGTCTCATCACACAGATCATAACAATTTCTCAATTGCTGGCTACAATAAAATAAAATGTAGAACAATAAAATACACCTGCAAAAATGATTATTTGGTCCTCAGATTCGACTGAGTTCGTTTTATGTTTTTGAAGCTTTAGCTTCGTTTGATTTTCAAGTTGTCCTCATTGAGAGGTTAAAAATAACGTGTGTAATGCAAATTTGTAGACCTTTGAAGTGTGCTTTGACAAATATGAGGGTGCGTTTGGTTCAAAAGCGGTGTAAAAACCCCTATGACAATGCAGTGGGTGAGCCAAAAGTGTGTAAATTGGGACTCTTAAGTCTTCAATTTGACAGTGTTTCAGTGTATGTAACCCCCCTTTAAAATGGGAGGTAGAGACCCCCTATTTATATGGAAATGTGTCAAAAAATGTGTAATCATGTATTTCAAGGCATGTGTATGCATGCGTACTGGAGCGCATGATCATATTTATTGCGTGTGATCACGCCTTTTGTAGGCGTGATCATGCACTCGTGCGCATTTCACGCGGCCTTCCTGGGCTCCAATTGTACTATTCTGGGGTTTTTTTTTAGGATTTTTGAGCCTTGTTGATGCATTTTCGACATTGATTTTTTCAAAATTGGCTTCAAATTTCACAAAGTGGGACTCCGATCTCATGAGACAAACATCGGTCTGATGAGTTGCTCATTTTGAGAAATGCTTGCTTGAAATGAGTGACTTACCACTCCAATAATTATTAATTCCTAAAATCAGGGTGCGACTTAATGATTCAGAAGTCAATTTTGCTCGGTTAGATTTTTTTAGACTCATAACACGCTTTAGAGGTGGTACGAGCGATCGAACACTTGTTAAATTTGGAGATGTGTTTTCATCATTGGACCTTTTTGGGGACAGTCAAAACTTAATGTATTACCACTACCCCCTGCTTAGCATGTGTTGAATAGCCTCCTTGCAATGATGTCGATACATGCTAAGCAATGTAGAGATGCAAAAATAGTTTTGAGTGAGAAGGTACTTACCTGGTCGAGTGTCGTATTTACTCTAGATGTTTGTCTGACTGTTATTATCCATGGTATTTTGTTTGGAATGTGGCTATTATTGTTGTTGGCATCGCTCTTCGATATTGCTCGTGGTTGAAGAGACTAGTGGTTTTAATGTGTCATTATAACCTCCTAAGGTGCCAGGCAGTGTAGTGCCACTATATCCTTTTTGGTCGTTAAGCCAGTAAAGATGCTACTATAACATACTAAGGTGTCAAGCATATGAACATGCTTTTATAACCTATTAAGGTTTTAAACAGATGAAAATGCTATTATAACCTACTAAGGTGTCAAGCAAGTGAAAGTGCTACTATAAGCTACTGAGGTGTCAAGTAATGAAGATGCTACTAAGTTGATGAAAATGCTACTATAACCTACTGAGGTGTCAAGTAAGTGAAGATGCTAGTATAACCTATTGAGGTGTCAAGCAGATGCTACTATAACCTATTGAGGTATCAAACAGATGTTACTATAACCTATTAAGGTGTCAAGCAAATGGAAATGCTACTATAACCTACTAAGGTGTCAAGTAATGAAGATGCTACTAAGTAGATGAAAATGCTACTATAACCTACTGAGGTGTCAAACAATGAAAATGCTATGAAGATGCTACGATAACCTACTGAGGTGTCAAGCGGATGAAGGTGCTACTAAGTAGATTAAAATGCTTCTAAGTAGATAAAAAAATTCTAAGCGATAAAATGCATCTAGGCAGTGAAGGATGCTACTAAGCAAATAAAAATGCTGCTAAGCAGATAAAATGCTTCTAAGCTGGTGAAAATGCTACTAAGCACATGAAAATGCTACTAAGTAGTGAAAATGCTATTGACTAATGATGATGTAGTAATGATGCAGTGATGATGTCATCATTTATCGTGCGTTGAGCATGATTTTGTGATGTGACAATGTGATAATTGCAGAAGCAACATGTTTGTGTCAAATGTGCTTCATCTTTCTCTTTTGATGAATAATGATATGATTTTCTTAGACAATGATGCCAAATGCAGTGTCCCAAAACATGCAATGCTCGTGTTTGTGCTATTCATGTGTGTTCTTTGTACGTCTTTTTAGTAAAATGCAAGTTTGGGACCCTAGGAGTGCATGTACATGGGTCCCAGTGCGTGCATGTGTGAGTTTCGGAGCACGTGAGGGTCAGAGGATCGCGTGTGGTCACGTGCTCCGAGGCATGTCAGACGTCTCTAAATTGAACTCATTTTCGAGTTTGGGGTGGTTTTTACCTATTTTTCTGACCTTCTATGAGCTCTCTTTGAGTTTTTGGAGCATTTTCTTCTTTTTTCTTCTATTTTCTTCTTCCATTGTTGTTCTGCTGCTCCGTGTAGTGCGGGAATTATGGATTTCCCTCCTATTCCTGATGACCTCGGTGACTTTGGCGGTGTGAGTAGTGCTTCTTTTTCTTTTGACAACTTTGGTTTAGGGGATGAGGCAGTTTTTGGATAGACTAGTGCATGGACTTTTTCTGCTGCTGGAGTTATAGAGGCTGCTGAGACCAGTGGTGGAGCCTTTTCTCGTCCACCTCGACTTTCTCAAGGAGATCTGATTCCTGTTGTCTATAGCCTGGAAACCCATGCTTGGACTATTTATCACCGTCCGATCAGTTCACTTACTTAGTCATTATTCATTCATTGCTATGATAGCTCTTTTTGTAGTTTTGCTTACTTACCTTTTGTTGTTTGCTTACTTAGCTCTAGCTATGTAGAGTTTTTTGCTGTAGCTTTTGTTGTAATTTAACTCTTGCTATTTGTTTTAGCATATGTCGTGTGTCTATATAGCTCTAGCTGTAGCTTTTGCCTTTTTTGCTTTAGCACTTGTCGTAGCTCTAGCAGTGTGCCTCAGTACTTACTTTATGTGTTGCTCTGGTTGTAGCTCTTACTCTTTGATTTCAGTACTCACTGTCTATATAGTTCTAGCTATCTGATTTTAGCACTTATTGTCTGTGTAGCTTTAGCTGTCTAATTTTAGCACTTGCTGTTTGTGTAGCTCTAGCTGTCTGATTTTAGCACTTGATGTTTACGTAGCTCTAGCCGTTTGATTTTAGCACTTGTTGTCTGTGTAGCTCTAGCTGTCTGATTTTAGCACTTGATGTCTGGGTAGCTCTGGCTATCTAATTTTAGCACTTGCTGTCTGTGTAGCTCTGGCTGTCTAATTTTAGCACTTGCTTTTTGTGTAGCTATGGCTGTCTAATTTTAGCATTTGTTGTCTGTGTAGCTCTGGCTGTCTAATTTTAGCACTTGCTTTTTGTGTAGCTATGGCTGTCTAATTTTAGCACTTGTTGTCTGTGTAGCTCTGGCTGTCTAATTTTAGCACTTGTTGTTTGTGCACTGTATGTATTCCTGCAAAAATGATAAAAATAGATGTTTTAATATCTGATGAATGTTATAACTGTTTTACTTGTTGGTTGTAATCCTCTAGGCCTATCATTCAGCTGCCTCATAGCTTTAATAAGGTTAGTTTGTACTATCAGGGCCTTTCACCATGTGTGAAGCAGATGGTCGCCGAGAAGGGCTTTAATGGCATTATTTCTGCTCTTACTTACGACTCATATGCATCGAGTGAAGCCGCGGTGTGTGATCTTATTGAGCGATGGATTGACACTACCCATACATTCCATTTGCCTTTCAAGGAGATGACTATCATTCTCCTTTATTTTACAGGTATTATTGGGCTGAATTTTCCTGGGGAGCCTATTGTAAGCACCCAATTTCTAGATATTTTGAGTTTGGACGAGAGAGAGGACTCCGATGATGAAAATATTATAAAGAAATCTTCAATATTTGAAGTTTGAAATCTCAAAAGGTTTAAGTGCATTTTGAAGGAGAATTGATTTTTTTAAAGGACTTAATATGTAAGATTTTATTTCTTTTAGGGGCCTTTTTGTAATTAGAAGTTTTTTTTTTTTTTGAATGAACTGATAAGAATTATGTAATTCTGATCAAAATTACATATTTTCGATTGAAAATATGTAATTCCGACCGGAATTACACATTTTCGATCGAAAATGCATAGTTCCAATAGGAATTATGTATTTCCAATTGGAAATACATAATCCCAATCGAGATTATATTCTTCCAATTGCGTTTATCTATGTTTTTTTATTTTCTTTTTCTTTTTCAGTAAATAAATTTTTTTTTTTTAATTTTTGATTGGTGGAATGATGTGACAAATTCTTTTCCTAGGATTTATCTAGATTTTTCTAGAAATAAAAGTCATGTTTAAACCAAAATTTTATCTCTTGTACAAGAGGAAAACTTAAAGGAGAAGACGCTTTTTAGCTAGGGTTTTTCTATATAAATCCAACTTAACTCTCCTGTGGGGGAACCTTTTTTTAGGAGATGCAACGCATACACCTGCGTAGACAGAGCTAAAAAAAATTTTCTTTTACGTATTGTTTTAAAGGAGCAATAGGCCTTTTGATAAGAGAAATTCAATTATTGAAGATTTATTCAAAGTAACGATGATTCACGCCACTATGGGAGCAAATAAATACTACATCCATATCTCTTTTCTACTCCTTGTTTTTTTATTTCATTTAATTTTTATTCTTAATCTTGCTTAGTTACTAATCTTTATTTATTTTTTTGTGTACTTATGAGGTTGCATGGGGTGACATTAACACATGGAGAAAATCTATAGAGAATCCACAAAGGTCCATGGAATGCCATGGATTTCAATTGTGTATTTAAATTTAGTTTCCTTAGGATTTATTTAATTTTCTGTTCTTTTCTTGTTTATTTTATTTTATGTTTTTGGATTTGTTCTTAATTAATTGTTTTGCCTTGTAGATCATTGTAATAGCCCCGATAGTGGGAATAGTAAAATCATATATGAATGAATGATTTTATTAATTGGTTAGTAAATTAGGTTTAATTTGGTAAAATTCTAATAAAATCAATGGTGGCTTTAGATTAATTTTAGGTTGCGTGTTATTTAAATTAGGTTTAGATGTTAATAAAATATATTTTAATTGTTTCCTCCATTGGCTTTTTTATTATCTTGGTTATTTTTATTTTGCTTTATTTATTTGATTTGTATGTTCTTTTGTTTTTTTTAGGTTTTAGGTTAATTAACTAGATTTACCTAATCATTAAATAGGCTTAATGATTTAATTAGGATTAGGGTTTAATTAATTAATTTAATCTTTAGGCCCATAATTAAATTTAGATTTTAGGTTAGAGATAATTTAGGCCCACTTGGTTAATTTAGATATAGGCCCACTTAGATTAATTTAATTTAATTTAGACTTAGCCCATTAACTTAATTCTTTTTCCATAATTTGTAGAATTAAGGCCATTTAGATTTAAAACCTGTAGATTTAGGCCCACTAATTTAAGTTTTCATAATTTGTAAACTTAGGCCTATTCTACAATTAAAATGAATAGACTTAGGCTCATTTAAATAAAATTGAGTAGGAATTAGGGCCTTTAGCTTTAGGTTCATTTGTAAATTTAAATATATAAACTTAGCTCACTTTAATTAAATATATGTAAATTAGACTAACCAAGGGTTGATATGCTTTATGTGAATGCATTTCTTATATGCTTTTTCATGATTAGTTGCCTTTGGGATTGATGGATGTTTAATTAGGGTTTATGTGAAATTGCATATAATTAGAGGATATAATTCATAAACTAATTCTAAATGAACACAAGACTAAAAGAAGTTGGAATTCCATATCTAGAATTTCTCGTTGTGGTGCTAACTTGTATTAGAGAATCAAGTTACGACCACTTTCGATTTATCCCAATTATTACCTTGGGTGGTGACTCCTCATCTCCACGCCATGTCTTTGTGACAGTGGTTATCATGTTCCCTAGAGGCTTGAGCTCAAATAGTGTCGTGGTTGCAATAAACTTAGACCAACACTAAAGCCCATCGTCTACACTTGTCCCTTTCAACAGTGAGGCGTATAGCTCTGTCATTGTGAGGAATAGATGGTTGAAGGATATGTTCAGTGTTACTGCTTCTGTGAAGTCTGGTTGCTCCTCTCTGATTTGTTATACGTAACTTGTGGACAAAGTTAGGTTGGAGCATAATGTGGGTCGTGTTAACTCGGAGCAGTTGGCTAAGTGTTTCTTGTTTTACCTTCTTAGTGTCGCTATCTTTTCAAATGCCTCTAGCACTGGCTTTTTGCAGTTGTTTCCTATTCTGAGGAACTTGAGGGATTTACCAAAGTATAGTTAGGGCACAACCACTTTTGCTCATATGTATTCAGGCCTGGATACGACTTGTAGAAGAGGCAATTTGCAGTTGCTTCTTTGTGCTGGATGTGAGTGTGGTCTCTTGATTTTTGGATTGTTTCATTTTCAAGTGTTATGATTCCTTTCTTCCTGACAGGTTTGGGCTTATGAGTTTGGGGTGCTTCCTTGTCCTACTGTTGATCAGTTTCCTAAGAGTGGCTTTCCATATCTACCATAATGGATTAGAAAGACTTCTAGTTTGATCGAGAGTCCTGCAGAGGTGAGGGTTTTGTTGAGTAGGTTGGCCCACAATCATGTATGGTGTATTTTGATTTTGCTTTCTCATTCTTTGACAACCTTTTGCTTATATGAATCTTAGGAAGATTTGTCCCTGCTGGGGGATGGAGTGACAAGACTAGTCCATTGAGATAGGGGTGGCTTGGCAATTGACACAGAGGAGGGCTTTGTTAACAAGGTGTGGTACCTTGGTGAGCGAGTCCATTACTGGTGGGATGGACCATTCAGAAGGAGAGTTCCTATTGCTCCTCCTAGAGACATATTTTAGGGTCGAGAGCTTGTTCGAGAGGAGCTCGATGGAGCTAAAAGAGGGTATCCCTTTGTGGATTTCCTAGAGAGAGCTCATTCTTCGGACCTGGTATGCTCTTGAGCTATATTTTTTTTTCTATTTTTCATATAAGCATGTAACAAACTTTGTTAGTGTTAAACAATAAATGACATGAGTTATGAGAGTTTATCTTTAGCATTCTAGACGTCGTCGAAAAAGATCAAATTCTTCTCATTTTGATGAGGAAAGTGGCCCTAGGATTGAGGGGATGACATATGCCAGTGGTGTGGGATCTAGGGGTGTCGTTCTTGGTGATTTTTTGAACACAACACATCTGATGTTATACAGGCTGTCAGTTACAGGAGCGTGAGCACGTTTCTCTTTACCTAGAGTGGGTACACCACTGTCGGATATAGTGCCTAAAGACGGTACTCATGTTATTCTCTTGACTTCACAAGGGTTTTCTCTTTCCTTAATTTGCACGTTATCTGATTTCTTTTACTTTGCAGGTGCCTGTTTCCACTAATCAGTCTTGGTATACTGCTATGATTGGCATGCAAGAGTATTTCATGGAGTTCACTAGCACGTAGAGCATACTACGTTCTTCTTTTATTGATTTGTACTTATTTTATGCAAATGCATGTGTTTTTATGAATGCATAAGATATGATCAATGATGTTTATCTAATGCAGAGTGAGTATATTCATTCTAGCCATGAGTGGGAGAGGGATCAAGCATCTTATCGTGAGCAGATTGATCAACTACATGCGTGCCTGATGGCTTTTTAGATGGATACAGAGGATGTGGTGCTTGGCTTGGGTGACGAGGATTGCTGAGTAGATTCAGCTCTTGTTCTTGATAGCACCCATAGCTGATGTAGTTATTTTTAGGAGGCTAGGTATAGACCTTCGGCTATGGTTGATCGGTGTTGTATTATTTTCCTAAGGTTATGGACTCTGGGTGTTCTATCTGGTCATTTGTCCATGTGTTTGTATTCTATACTAATGACTGCTGTTGTTTTACTCTGGGATTGACTGACTTGTACTTTCCTGATTATTACATTTATTCATGTAACTATGACTATTCTGCTTCATCTACCTCTTTATTTTATTTTATTTTTCCCTTTTTTGCATAGGGCATCTCTTTTCAGAGCTCTTCGTGCCTATCTGGGTATATTTTACTTTTATGTCTTTTGCCTAAGGTGTCTCTTTCAGAGCTCTTTATGCCTAGCTGGGCTTTTTTTTTACTGAGGTTCGACGATAGTGGTTGGCAATCTGGAGGAGAAATAATGAAACAAGTAAGACCTATAAGCATGTAATGAAAATATGCAAATCGTACTTAGCATGCTTGATGGATTCAGATGATAATAATGTATTGCATATTCTCAAATTTACTTACCTGACTTGATAGGCATGCACATATTTACTGAAGACATTTAAGAAGAGCATAGTTGCATTTATAAAAATTTTGAATCGACGATACCCATGTCCTTAGTCAGCCTTTTAGGTTTTCTAACTAAGTATTTTCTCTCATCTCCTTAACTTTTGCCTAAGCTGCCCTTTCGGGTTTTCAACCTAGTGGGAAATCCCTTAATTTTTGCCCAAGCTGCCTTTTTTTGGTTTTCAATTCAGTAGTTTTTTTTTATATTTGCTCTAGACATAGGACTTCTTTAAGTAGTCTGTGCTGGTAGGCTCAGAGAACTCATTTCCTTCAGAATCCATTAGCTTGACAGCTCCTCTTGATGGAACAATTTTGACTAGATATGGGCCTTCCTAGTTTAGCCTAAACTTCGCTATAGGGTCTGAGACATTCTGTTTGGCTTGCTTTAGCACCTAGTCTCTTACTTTTACACTCTTATGTTTAAATTTTTTGTTGAAGGCCCTAGCCAGTCGAGCTTGATATAGATGCGTATGATACAGTGCTTTGTGTCTCTGACTGTCCAGGTAGATCTGTACATTAGTGAAAAAGGGGTGGCTCCTATTGAAGTTCTGACTGTTGTTCGGTATCCCCAAAATGCGTATGGTAGTCTATCTGCCCAATCACGGTATGTCTTAGTCGTCTTTGACAAGATCTTTTTGATATTTTTATTTGCAGCTTCGATTGCCCCGTTTACTTATGGATGGTAGGGTGAGGATTTGTGATGCTCCACCTTATAACTCCTTAGCAATTCTCTCATTTCCCCTTGGAACTAAACACCATTATCTGAAACTATGTGATAGGGAATCCCATATTGGTAGAATATATTTTTTCTGATGAACTTTGCCACCTGTTTTGCCCCCAGTTTTGCATATGATTATGCTTCGACCCACTTTATGAAGTAGTCGATTGCTCCTAGGATAAACTTATGTCTGTTTGAGGCTGTTGGGTGAATTTCTCTGATTATGTCTAACCCCTATGATGAGAAGGGCCACGGAGAAGGGATATAGTGTAGCTCTATTGGGGGAAGATGGCTGATGTCCCCATGAATTTGGCACTTGTGGCACCTTTTTATGAATCTAATGCAGTCTTCCATTATCGTCATCCAGAAGAACCCTTGTCTCATTAATTTCTTAGCTCAAATGATGACATTCATGTGCGGATCACAGATGCCCTCATGTACTTCTTCAATTACTATAGAAGCTTCTGTCTCATCCAGACATCTGAGTTATATCCTGTCTGATGTTCTTTTGTATAATACACCCTGGTGTGATGTGAATTTTAATGCCAGTTGCCAGATGATTGCCTTATCCTTTTCGACTGCCTTTTCAGAGTAAATTCTCTTTGTGAGGTATTGTTATATATCGTAGGTTTGTTGTTTGCTTTCATTTCTGCTATTCTGAGGCATTTGTGACTAGGTTGCTCTGATTTGAGTAGGATTAGAGGCTTCATGGGAATTTTGACTGGTCCTTCCTATACTGATGTTAAGGAAGCGAGTGCATCTGTCATTTCGTTATGGTTTCTAGGGAGATGGATGAATTTGCATTTTTGGAAAGATAAGGCGAGCTATTATAGATGTCTCAAGTATAGCCTCAAATGTTGTTCTTTCAGTTTCCATTCTTCTATTGTCTGATTGATTACCAACATGGAATCCCTAAATATTTCGACTTCTATCACTCCAAGAGTTATCTAAGCTTTCATGCCAAGTGCACATGCTTCATT
The DNA here is from genome assembly GCA_949671775.1 of Mallotus repandus. Lineage (NCBI taxonomy): Eukaryota > Viridiplantae > Streptophyta > Magnoliopsida > Malpighiales > Euphorbiaceae > Mallotus > Mallotus repandus. The sequence continues at coordinate 1,108 of CATIWM010114399.1, read as the reverse complement.
ATTCGTAACCTTGAATGTTAACTTTTTAGCAATTGGCATCACTTGGCCTACTGGTGTTAGGAGTATAATCCTGAATCCTACTCTGAATTGATTGACTACCCTATCAAAGCACATACGCTATCCCTGTACCTCGATCGACGTGTTAAAGTCATTTAGGAAGTGTAGTTTAATTTCTTCTAAATCTAGAATCGGGTTGAGGGCTAGGAATTTAGCGACTACTCTCCCTTTTACTGTCTTCTTAAGCAGATACTACACATCAAATTCTGTCAGTAAAATGAGCCACTTGGCGAGTTTTCCCACTAGGGATGGAGCTTCATAGAGATGCCTTAAGGGATCTATTTTGGACACTGCTTGAATCTTGTAAGATTGGAAATAGTGTCTAAGCTTCTTTATTGCTCGTACCATTGCTAGACATATCTGTTCAACTTGACTGTACTTTTCCTCATAAGGTAGTGTAAACGACGGGGTTTAGCGCACACACAAGTTTATTGCAATCGCGACACTGTTTGAGCTCAGGGCTCTAGGGAACACACTAACCACTATCACAAAGACATTCGGTGGAGATGTGAAGTCGCCATCCAGGGTAATTACAACCATGGCGTGGAGATGTGGAGTCTTTAATACATGCTAGCACCACAACTAGGAGTTCTGGATACGGAATACCAACTTCTTTTAGTCCTGTGTTCATCTAGATTTATTTTATTAATTACTATCTTATTCCCTAATTACATGCAATTTCATTAAACCCTAATTGAACATCCATCAAACCCTAAGACAACCAATCCATGAAAAAACATATAAAAAATGCATTCAAAGCGTAATGTTCCTAAATCTAAACTACATTTAATTTTAATTTAAGTTAACTAAATCTACATATTTTATTTACAAGTGAAATGGAACTAAAAATGGGCCTACATTTTGATAATTAGTGAGCCTAAATCTATTGTTTTTAATTCTAAGAGTGGGTCTAAGTCTATTAAATTTTAAAAGAAAAAGAAATTAATTAGTGGGCTTAATTCTAATTAATTTTAATTAAATGAAATGATCCTAAGTCTACAAATTATGAAGAAGGCTTTATTAATGGGTAGAGCTAAGTCTAAGTTAATTT
>CATIWM010114390.1:0-30033 GCA_949671775.1 Mallotus repandus | reverse complement strand
TAAAGAAGTGAAAAAAAGGATAAAAGAAGAAAAAGAAGAATCTGGATGAGAACAGAACCCTGCATCTAGTTACTATAAGGAAGAAAAAAAAAAAAAAGGGAAAAATTATAAATTTGATGTCTCAATTTTTGTAATATTTTTATTTGAGTGTTAAAATTTTTTTTTTGTAATTAAGTGTTTGAATTTTAGAAAAATATAATAATATAATATCTCCGGTCAATTTAATGTTAACTGTGTGCTCAGTCAAATCAAATAAAATCTATTTTTATCTCAGTCATTAACCATATCATTTGTCACAGGTGTTGCATTATTTAAAGAGCAAAATTATCTTTATTCAGTCATTCTCGATGTCTGCAATGGAAGTTAATGTTGAAGTTATTTTTCTCAATTTATAATCTTTAATAAGGTTAATTTTGTCCTTTAAATAATGTAATACACGTAGCACGTGACATGACTAATAACTGGGATAAAAGTGAGTCATGTTTGATCTAATTCAGCACCCTGTCAACATTAAATCTGCTGGAGACACTACATTAGTATACTTTTCAAAAGTTCAGACACTTGATTGTAAAAAAAAAAAAATTCGACACTCAAATAGAAAAACTACAAAAGTTGAGACACCAAATTTGTAATTTTTTCGAAGACAAAACTCTCAACTCTACTGCTTGCGAATGTCTAGATGCATGAGAAAGAATAATAATAAATAATTAAATAATTTTTTTTTTTTTAATTACAATTTTCAGGAGGTGGAGAGAAATTTGAACCATCTACCTCTAAACGGAACAAATTTTATGGTTAAAACTAGTCAACCCTAGATGTGTAGTTCAATATTTAAGTATTGTTATCCCCAGGTGGGTACCTATAAGTTGATTAATGGAAATATTTATTAAAATTATATAAAAATGAGATGTGTTTACTACTTATAATATAAGGGCATTTGATAAACTGCTTTGTGATTCAAAAGTCTCAAAAGAAAATATAAAATGTGTTTTACTTTTATTTGTAATAGCTAAAATATAAAAACTATTAGGTAAAATTATTTTTCATATTATTTTTTTATATTTGATACTTCCAGTAAAGTTTTATATTATTTTATTTTATAAAATATTTTCAATATTTAATGATCATAGAGTCTCAACTATTTTATAATTTAAGACTATACTTAAAGGAGATTTAATTTTTTTACAGTTTGAACAATCAAATGTTGATATTATTTTTTTATATATTATTTAACAATAGCACATAATATTCAAAAATAGGGATAACAGCTCTATCAGTCCTAAAAAAAAGTTACATTTTTTCAATTAAGTCCTACAAGAAAAAAATTTACAATCAAGTCTAAAACTGATTAAAAAGATCTCTGTTAGTCCTAGGTTGTTAAACTTAACGGAACTGATGATGTGTCAGTGATGTTGGACAATTTCTTGCCACATCAGCAGCCAATTAATCTTCTCCTTTTAGCATATGGGGTCCACCATCTTGTTTATTTAATGCCTCTATTCTCTCCCAACCGCCTAAAACACCACTGCCTCTTCTCTCCTAGTCAACAACAATGCCTCTATTCCCCAACAACCAGCGTTGTCACTCCTCTTAAACAAATACCGTCGGGATTTTCTATCACAGAGCTCTTCAACAAGACGTAAAAGCTTGGTTACATCAAGAGGGCGTGGCTGCACTTGAGCGAAGGAGTAAGGGAAGTAAACGCCAAATAAGCATGAGAACAATGCTTTCTGTGATGAGATTTTGCCAGAGCTGGGTGAAGGAAGCGGCAGCGACGTTTTCATTCTTAACCGAAAAAAAAATTCAAAGCAGAGAAGAAAGATCGAGAGAGAGAAGGAGAGCAGTATTGGGTGATAAATTGGTGAGTGAATTCTCATCTTCCCATCTTGTTCCAGAACTAAAGTTTGTTTCAGAAAATTTTTATTGTTTTGCTTAAAATTTGATTTCTTGTTAACCTGAAATCAATTATTTTTAGGGTTGATTACCTGTACAAGATTGAATTTGTTGATTTACAATGGCTCAAAATTTTTTTCTTTATTTGTTCTTGTTCTTGTTCTTGGTGTGGGTAAACTCTCATTTGATGTATTGTGCCTTGATTCCTTGTGAGCTACAATTCTCTTTCAGTTCTCTTGCTGATACTGTGAATCTTGTTAATCGTTGTTTGACTATTATTTTTGTATTGACTTGGAGAGCATTAAGGTTCAGATTTTTATAACAATATCTGTCAAATACTTTTTTTTATTTATATATTGTTTTATTTATGACATTTACAAGCACATCTACTGTAGGAAGCATTTGTTGTAGTAAGAGAGGCTTCCAAGAGAGTTTTAGGGCTTTGTCCCTTTGATGTTCAACTCATAGGTAATTTTGTATGTGTTGCATCTGTTCATTAATGGAGAAATTACTGAAATGAGGACTGGAGAAGGAAAAACATTTGTTGCATCTGTTCATAAGGGAGAAATTGCTGAAATGAGGACTAAAGAAGGAAAAACACTTGTTGCATTTGTTCATAAGGGAGAAATTGTTGAAATGAGGACTGGAGAAGAAAAAACACTTGTTGTTATTTTACCAGCTTATTTGAATGCATTAAGTGCCAAAGGAGTTCATATTGTCACTGTCAATGACTATTTGGCACGAAGAGATTGTGGATGGGTCGGTCAAGTTCCCCGTTTCCTTGGTTTAAAGGTTGGCCTGATTTAATGTATGCCACAAACTTTTCCTTTTATTTTTCTTTTTTTTAATTTTGTAATTTTATCGGTCATTTATGCCAGAAGCTTTCGTCTTTGTGCGTGTAGAATATGACAAGTGAATAAAGAAAAGATAATTATTTGTGCGACATCACATATGTCACCAACGATGAGCTTGGTTTTAATTACTTGAGAGATAATCTTGCCACGAAAAGTAATTCTTGCTTTATGCACTGAATTATCCTAGATAATTTACTCCCACTATTTTAATTCATGAATTACAAAGGTTGATTTTATCTATTCAATCCCGGCTAACTATATTTTCTTCCATATACAGAGTGTTGAGGAGTTAGTCTTGAGAGGATTCAATTACTGTGTAATTCATGAAGTTGATTCTATTCTTATTGACGAAGCAAAAACACCGCTCATCATATCTGGACCTGCAGTTCTCTTTCGATTGTGAGTTGTGGTGCTTTTCAGTGATGGTGATTTTGTTGGTGGTTTTCAGGTGGTAATGGTGGTGTTGATGGGTAGTGCTAGTGTTAATGAGTGGTGGTAATGTTGTGGTGGTTAAGTGGGTGATGGTGGTGGTTTTCGGGTGGTAATGGTGGTGTTGATGGGTAGTGTTAGTGTTAATGAGTGGTGGTAATGTTGTGGTGGTTAGGTGGGTGATGGTGGTGGTTTTCAGGTGGTAATTGTGGTGTTGATGGGTATTACACAGAGAAAGAGAAAGGGAAATTTTATGATACAAGATGGTACGTCCCATAAGCCAAAAAGAGAAGATTTGGTGGCTGCTGATGTGGCAAGAAGTTGTCCAACATCACTGACATATAATCAGTTCTATTAGGTTTAATAGCCTAAGACATCTTTTTAATTAGTTGTGTTAAGTTTAATCGCCTAGGACTAACGGAGATCTTTTTAATCAGTTTTAGGACTTGATTGTAATTTTTTTCTTGTAGGACTTAATTGAAAAATGTAACTTCTTTTAGAACTAACGGAGTCATTATCCTTTCAAAAATAATATTATCAAGGGATAATGACCCCACGAGTCCTATAAGTTGTCAAAAATTACAATCAAGTCCCAAATAAATTTCTTTTTTTGATTGAGTCCTAAAAGTATTTAAATGTTATCATATTAGTCCTAATCCGTTATATCAAACGGAAATGGCTGTCATGGACAATTTTTATTGTTCAGCATTTGCCATATAGACAATTTTTACTGTTCACCTTATGCCATATATTGGACTCACCGATCCTTTCTTCTTCTCCTTCCTCTTTGTCATTTCTGCCCAACAAACAATCATAAAAAGGAAAACAAAAACTCTTCATCTTTATATGCCTTATGGAGATTCCCTAGTTTGGAGCAGGGCATCATTAGCAGTGTTACAAACATTAAGAAGTCTCAAAGATCCATCTAGTAGCTCATTAACCCATCTTTGATTTGTTTTTTTATAAGCATCTCTGATTTGTTTTTTTTTTATAAGCATCTCTGATTTACTAAAGCACAGAGACACACACTTGTTAAATTTAGCTTCTTATCTTCTCAATACGCACAATCATATCTGAATCTGGTGGATCCTCACCATTTTTGTATAAGTTGAACCATACAAAATCACGAGCTCATGAAGATCAATGGTGGAACAAACAGCCATATTCCTCTATAACGGCACTAACACCAGCTCCATTATGCTCACCGTCGAGATCAACAGTCCTACTACTACTACCGCCACTGCTGCCACCAAAGGCATATGCTACTCTATCTCTAGTTAGAAATATGGTTCACCACAGGTAAGGTTCTTGTTTGTTCCGTTTCACTTTTAGAAGATCAAAACCTTTGAATGGTAGTTAGAGAGCGAGCTAATGTATAGAGTCACCTTAGTGGTTATTTTGTTTGTGCAATATTTTTTGAAGCATGCATCAAGCCCCAAATTATGACAAGTGATTGTTTACTGCAAAGTGTTGTCTTTGATGCTAGCTTCCTTCCTCTTCATGCCCTAAATCAATAACCTTTTCCCATCTTCTTGGATTATTGCTGGTCAAATTAGAAAAACAGGGTCACTTCTAACAAATCCCTTGAAGATTGATATATACATCGGTGCTTTCATGTTAAACTGTAATGATTTTGAAGTCATTATTGTAGGTTTGCAGCACTCGTTTGTAGTAATTATTTTGCACAAGTTTTAGGATATGCTTTGCTTAGGGTATATTTTTGAAGCACAGTTAGGCTAATTTGTAAGGAGTCACAGCTGGGGGATGAGAAGTCTGATTTGTTGGGATGCATTGTCTTCTCCGGCAAACTCATTTTGGACAAGAGAAAGACAACCTTAGTGAGAGCTACCAAAGATGCACAATAGCAAAGTTCAGTTGATGTATCCAACTAAGAAGTTGTCAATGCTAAGCTTACTATCAAGGCTCTTGTTTGGGGTGCTCACATGCTGCATCTTTCCATTCTAAGCAAGTTGGCAGTTATATTATGTATTCTTATTGTTGATGATGTTGATTTTCTGAATTCTTTTTATTGATGTTACTGATTTTTTGTTATATTTTTTGTTGATTTTTTTATTTTCATATTATTGTTATTGTTGTGGTGGTAGTGGTGTTAATTTATTAGCTGTTGGTTTTTTATGTGATGGTACTTGTTGATAATGATAATGATATAGTATTTCAGATGGTGCTGGTTTTTTATATTAATGATGGTGGTGTTGGCTTTGTATTGGCGATGGATGATGATGTTGATGGTAGTGCCGATAGTGAGTGGTATTGGTGATGCCGGCAGTGAGTGGTGTTGGTGGTGGGCAGCAGCAAAATGGTGAATTTAGGGAGGAAAAAGATGGGGATGATGATATGGAGTAAGAGTGTAGTTGGTTGATGACATGGAGCAAGAGGTGTGAGTTGGCTGTATATGTGTCTCAAATTGGTGGGGTCCAAATGACACATAAGTAAATTCTATTTGATTTAACAAATTAGGACTAATGTGATAATATTTAAATATTTTTAGGACTCAATTAAAAAAAGAAATTTGTTTAGGACTTGAATGCAAATTTTGACAACTCGTAGGACTTGTGGGGTCATTATTCCTATTATCAACTTTATTATGTGTCATTAGAAATTACTAGAAGCTATTAAAGAGATGGGCATTATGCTTTACATTTTATTATGGGATAACGACTTTTTTAGCCCTATAAGTTAGGTGGTTTTCACAAATTAGTCCTAAAAGAAATTTCCTTCTCAATTAAGTCCTTAAAATTTTTAAAACTTTCACCGTTAGTCCTCGTATGTTAAGTTGGACGAAAATTACTTACTTGGAGCAGTATACCCCACTTAACTTTATGTTCACCTGTCACATAAACACACCTAATCCACTTGGTAGCCATATCGTCATCATCACCATCATCATCTTCTTCTTCTTCTCTTTGCCTACTTCACCAAGAAGAAGGCCACCTACAAAAAGGTTTTCAGCTCCACCACCACCTCCCAGTTCAAAGTCTTCACCTTCTACCATATCACATCCTCCACCACCAACAAAGTCTTTCAATCCCCCACCTTCACCCTCACCTCCTACTAAAATAGTGTCACCCAGAACACACCTTCCACCAACATCATCACCACCACCTATTTACTATAATGTATCACCACCTCCTCCACCCACCCACTACCATTCTTATGCTCCACCACCACCAACTAAAAGGCTTTCCCCAAGTATACATCATGCACCACCACTACTTGTTGAATACTTTCCCAAACCTAATCATTCAACTCCACCACTAGTTGAGTATACACCATCTCTACCACCTGTTGTAAGAGCATTAACAACGAACAAAAAATGACAATTTCATAAAAAGGCAGGTAGCCCTTTTCTCTAAATAGGTTGTCTCTCTTCCCTTCGCAAATTGAATCAACTCCACAATATATAAAAGGAAGAAACTTTGGTTGAATCTTTATTTTCTCATACTTATTATCTGCACCTCAAGTTAGAGGCTTTTTTTTTGTTTGTTTTCATTTTTTGACAATTTATGATTCTACCATGTTGTGGTTTTCCTTTTTTCCTTCAAGTAAAAGTAACAATTTTTATTTTTTCCCTTCACATGGAGTAGAGTTTGGTCCCTTGTGCTTGTGTTTTTGAAAAAAAAATATATTGTGGAGAAGAGAAATTGATGGTGATGAAAGAATGGAAGCCTCGTGAGATTAAATCCAAACCCAAGAGTTTTCATAATGGAGCTAAGATGGTAATCGGTTTAGCCTCAGTTATTGAAAATGAAGCACGAAGCATGAAATTTAAAAGAATAGCGTGGAGAAGGATTCAGAATTGGAGTCATTATGGAAGAAGAAGATGATGATGACTTTGAATTGGGAGGTGGTGGTGGAGCTAAAGGCCTTTTTGTAGGTGGCCTTCTTTTTGGTGAAAGAGGCAAAGAGAAGAAGAAGAATAAAAAGATGATGATGATGATGATGAAGATGATGATATGGCCGCCAAGTGGATTCGTTGTGTTTATGTGATAGGTGAAACATGAAGTTAAGTGGGGTCTACTGCTCCATGTAAGCAATTTCCGTCCAACTTAACAGATGACGACTAACAGTGAGAGTTTTGAAAATTTTAAGGACTCGATTGTGAAAAAAATTTCTTTTAAAAATAATTTATGAAAACCACCTAACTTATAGAACTAAAAAAGTCGTTATCCTTTTATTATCATAAAATTTTCACTTTTAGATATGAAGGATATATAACCATAAGATAAAAATTTCATTTGCCATACCAATTCTAGGATATTTATAATAACTTGAACAATTTATTACCAAACACATTTATTTCAGCTGATGCATGCGAATCAGCAACTAGCTAGCTGCTCTAACAGCGCAATGCTTATCCAAGAAGAGCGAAAAAGAAAACACCATCAGCCAACTAGTACAATGGAGATGGGCAATTATCCTTATAAAAAATCACATCATCAGTAAGGAAACCAACACCAGCAAGAAGAACAAAAACAATAACAGAACAATCAAAGGAGAGAACCAAATTGCTAAACCTCCATATCCTTCACAAGGATCATCACTCCAATCCAGTGCCTCTTTACTATACTTCTTTCCCTCAAAGCTCATGACACCACTACCTTCTACTTCGGCCAATCTTATATGAGATAAGATATGAGGAAAAACTTTCTCATAAGACTTCTCTCCAATTAATAAATCAGAATGTCCAAATCCATCTACAACCACCCTTTCATGTCTAAAACCAGGTTGGTGAAGCTTCATGTACTTGTTAGCAAGAAATGCAGTCTCTGGTGTCACCAGAATAGTCCGCCCACCGGAGATATACAGGGTAGGGACTGCCATCCTCTCTGGATGGATTAAGTATGAGTTGTTACCATTACTGTCTACAATAAATCCAGAGTTGCAGATTTTTCTGAGGTAAGGAAATGCTCCCATGGGAAGCCTTACCGAGCTATGCTCATTCAACCATTGATGCATGGTGGGGCTCAAGTTCTCGTGCCAAAATGTATTCCCAAATATTCCAGAAAAGATCTCACATTCTTTGCAGGTGCATCTCTCATATCGCGGTATGCAATAGGCAATGCATTTCAAGAGCCAGTGTCGGAAACATATCTTTGTTGTTTCCAGCAAAGGCAGGATATTCTTCTTGCCTAGTATAGCCAGTGATACCTGAATTGAGAATTAAGCGAAATCAGAGTCCAAGCCCTAAGCCAAAGGAAAAGAATAATAATTTTTTTTTGGACCCTAATTTATTTTCATTATGTATGCTAAAGCTGTATGTCCTATTACATGTCTAGATCTTATTGCCAGTAAAATGAACCTTGCAAATTCTATGTATACAGAGACGTGAGGAAGAGCTTACTGGAACTAGAGGAAGCCACATTTTGACTCTGGCTAGTGCTGTAAGCTTGAAGAACATTGAAGAATTGGTGCAAGACAGAGAAGCTATGTGAACTGCAGGGATATGCCCTCCCATTTGAGCTATATGAATGGCTAAGCCTCCAACACAATGTGCAACTATGTGTATCTTACTGCTCAGACCATGCAATTCAAGGATCTTACCAATTGCTGCAAAAGGAAAATAAGGTCAAGTAACATGCTTTTCAGGCAAAAAAAAATCCTTTTAAGAGTCCACTCAAGAGATGTCAATCAGCATTCTTGTTACCAGCTGGAATATCATACTTCCCAACATCTTCAATGGTGAAGTTGTTTGCAGGATTCATGGGGTGCAATCTTGTTTGCAGCAGCCATATTTCATGCCCTTCTTCCAGTAAAGTTCTTACCAAATCATGTGGTTCTGTTGGCAGGCAGTAACTCTCGGTAGAATAACCATTGATAAGGAGAACGGGATTTAGTTGTTTTTCTCCTTTAAGACCTGATGAATTTTGAATGTGTTTCCACTGCCTGCAACTGATGATATGTCCATCGTCTGGATAACAATACAGAAGCCGAAGCCAACAACATTAAATATACCGACAATCAACGAGAAGAAATGAAATGTGGAAGTGTTCGGTTCTCCCGTATATTTCAAAATAATTGGGCAGATTTCTTTATCCCTTTTTTTTCAGAAGCAAAGCGTAGTTCATCCACATTTTTGTCAAAATGTAATACCTGTTTCTATTTTATGTAGGATGCTGCTTGGATAAGGTTCACGGCAAGAACCATTTGGGATGATGAAATCCATGTGACTCCCTCGTGGTATTTGTACGATATAGGTTCTGGCAAAACTTTGTAGAAGAATATAGATGAACCTTCCTGCCCAGTTTCCTTTGAGGCTAATGAAGCTCTTTAGAAGCTCCATGAGTGAAATTCGAAGTTCTCCTTTCAAAATCTCAATTGTTCCGCTTGCACCATTTATCGCAACTTTTTGTAATGTTACATGCAGTGTTGTTGTCTCTTTCCAAGCATATAATGCGAAGAGATATGGGTTCAATATCTTTTTTCCCTCAAGAATATATCTGCATTGAATAAGATTTTATGAGTTGCATCAGATTGAAATTAAAATAAAATAGGCTTTTGTTTTGTACAACTAAAAGCATTCAACTTCAAACTTTAGCATACTTTGAACCAGAAGAACCTAAAAGAAGGAGATGATAATGCATATACTGCGTGTAAGAAGTACGGGAGTCCACCATACACATATCTACTTTCCCATCTATAATGTGTAGTTTATCTTTCTCGATGGCTCTAATCCACATATACCCTCCAACCCTTCCCCTCAGAAGATGATGAAAAGCTCTTCTTCGCACATTCCATTGATCAAACGCTTCCTGATACTGAGAATTCATTTTCATTTTCAGATAAGCTGTGCATGGCATACCTCCCACATAGCCTTTCATGGTTTCTTTGATCAAGACGGTTGAATTGCGGCCATTATCCAAATTTTTATCAGTGATAATACAAGGGTTTTGATCAACAGTCAAAATTTCAAAGTCCATACCAAATTTGCTGTTGTAATCAATAACATCACGCACAAGGTTTCTACTTACATGCTCAGCCACAGTTGCAATAGTAAGAGATGGGTTTATGCCAACAGAACATGGGATTAAAGAAGCATCACACACATAAAGTCCTGGGTGCACAGAGGCAGAACTTCTTAGGTCAAAAACCTGACCATTGTGGTTACAAACCCCACCTGAAGAATCTGAACATACATTGCATCCGCCTAAAAGATGAACTGCTGCACTCCTATACCTAGACATAAAGAGGATGCCCCCCAATTTCTTGGTAAGCTTCTGGTAGACTTCTACCTTGCGGGGGAGCAAGGGATCACAAGGTGGACTAAAGCAGATTTTGTTTGTTGCTTTGTCTAACATAATATGGCCATCACTTTCATCATATCCCATTGCATTAAGAACAATCGCTTGGCATGATTTAAGACCTATGACATGTTTCAGCTTGTCAATCATTCCATGAAAGAACCAGTACCCAGTTGGCCATCCATAAGTGGTAATCCCCTTAAACAGCAGGTAAGGATAAGCGCTCGGAAGTACAGCAGTCTGCAATGGAAGGCAAAACAGTAAGCAAGGATAATCTATTATTAAAAAGAGAATCTGCCAACTCAATTATTTGCATACATTAGAGTGTTGAAGACCTTAACGCTCTACAGGATCATCCTTAACCCCAATATTGCATGACTGTTCTAGTTCTAGGCAAGCATATCAGCAAGGCTCATAATGAACTGATGATTATGGGGCATCTTATATCATATTAGTGTCTTTGGTTAAGAGGGCCAGATAGTGTCTTGAGCCATTCAAATTAAATTATAAAACATACTCCGTCAAGGTGAGGTTCAAGACAAATGAACATATCACTCAGCCTAAAGACAGTTACAGGATTTCATTATGGTATATTTCACAATAAATAAAATTTATTTTGTGCTATGACATTGCTGTATAGCAACACAAACGAAAAACAGAATGTGGAACTAATAAACAAATTAAGTTTTCAACCTGGACTGTGAAACCTGCTGAAGAAGTGTAAGATGATGAGATGGATGGCCCTGGCCGTTCATGAAAAGGTATCTTTGAAATTTGTTTTCTGTTCAGTCCATAACCATTCAAGGGAGCAGAACTTCCAGCAAGATAAGCAACTGTATTCCCATTACAGCTGAATCCAGATCCAAGAGTCTCTGAAAGCGTCAATCCTCTCATTTGTGACTGGAACAGTATCTCAGTTGTGCCAAAAACTCCCGCTGTGGAGAATAATCGAGAAACTGTTATGAATTTAACAAGCAAAATATTGAGCAAAAACTTTTAGCTATTTTTTCGTACCTGATAAGATCACAAAATCAGAGGTTATATAATCGATCTCATTTAAATAAACACGCCATCGTCTTCTTGTTCCACTGATTTGATCTTGTTGGAGAATTTCATGTGTGTTCTCAACCACATACTTAACTTGACACCCAGTTCTTACAGTACAGCCTGCCTGCATCACAAAACATTCTTATTTTTAGGGGGAAAAACCGAAGGCATGATGGTCTCAGTCGGTTATTAATTAAATTTATAATTTTGACAAGTATTTTAAAGTTCCAAATAGCTATCAAGAATTATATTCTATGAAATTTTACAATCATCACAACTATGGCAAGAAGTCTGGAATCAACAAAGTGCTACTGCCAAAATTTGTGATCATCGCTAATTTTGCTGAATTTCTTAAATTGAAATCTTGGAGGTTATATCTGCAGGTCAGTTAAGTATGCAAATAAATAACTTGCCAGCTACAGAATATAGAAGATGTAGCAGAAAATTTGCCTGGACTGCTGAAATAATATAATTTTTATCAGTGGAATTTTTGGCATCATAAGGACACCCAGCAATGCAATTTCCACAGGCTAGGCAGCTATTCATCTGTTGAAGCTTCGTTGAATTCGTCAGAGATTCTTTAACATCAAAATTCACGCTGAGCTTCACTAAGCTATCAGGAATTTGTTCAATGTCACTTCCAGCTATTTCTCCCATTACTTTTGCATTGGGAAACTTGATTGGAATGCTCTGTATTCTCAGCATTGCTGCAGCAGAAGCTTCACAAATGTCCCAATCCTTTTCCCATTCCTTAGGCCATTTTGAACTCCTCCTAGCACGAACTGGGGTTGGCAGCATAATTCCTGCATTGACCAGAGAACCGCCACCTAGCCCACAAGCCACTGCCGCTAAAGAATCATTTTGTTCATGTACCTATGATATCAGATATGTTACTATTTCAGAAATTTCTGTGAGCAGAAAAAAAAACCAACAGTTTCAACATGAAGTTACTTGAATTTGATTTTGTTCATACAGATTCATAGATGGTGTCTCCTGGTTTTTAAATGATAAAAGACTGCAGCCTGTGTTAGCTTGTCTTGTAAATGCATGCAATGCAACAGTTAGATAAATAAAGAAATGACAATGAAGAAAAAAACCTGAAACAAAGCATCTTTTGGCCCAAAACTGATGCCTAAATTTTGGTTCTCCACCCTCACAGCTGACATGATTTGCGAAGTGTTAGTTGGGAAATCCTTAGCTTTCCAGCTTCGGCCCTTCTCTATTAAACAGACATTTATTCCTGCTACTGACAATCGACAAGCAACAACAGAGCCACCATATCCAGAACCTACAACAATAGCATCATAACCATTGCCTTCTCTTTCTCCAGTCCTTCCTTGTAAATATGCATGTGCCGCCATTTCTCTTTTTCAATCCCAAAACAAGTCTTCCAAGATAAAATGTTTTTAATTAACTTATATATACGTAACAAACTTTAGAAGGAAACAACTAATCAGAACGGGTAGAAGATTCCTGTTTCAAATAAAGTTAAAATCTAGACACAGGACTACTGCCTTGGTGCCATGAAAGAATGAATGTATTCGGGATAAGACAGATGAGCATGCTATTGGAGAACAATGCACTGTCTTATTCTTATAGCCTTGTTATGGAAATGATTAAAAAAAAAAAGTAGATGCTGAATAGAAATGCTAGAGACAAAGAGAAATAATTATATTTCAGAAGAGAACAAATTCAGATCAATCTCTTGATAAATACACTGCATAATGCACTAAAACTAACATCTGTTTGCTATGGGCATGAGCTATAATTTTGTTAAACTTAACAGAAAAAGGCTAAAATGTAGCTTTACAAATTTTCATGTCTCAAGTAACAAAATAATTCATAGTCTAGCAATTTCAACTGATTTCTGGAGGGCTTGCAGAAGACTTCTCATGATTCTTGGTTCACCAGGAAGTGATTGATCCTTTAAGGGTCCATTTCTTATAGCTCGAAAAATAGGGCCTGAATCACTGGTTGCCGGGAAAACCAAGCAATCAATACACACTAAGACCTCCGTCTTCCCATCTTCAATTGTAATAAAACCTAACCTAGCTCCACCCGGTATTTTATCCACCTGTTATTGCAGATGACATTAGGCCATTAAAGAAAGCATCATCCCTTATGCAACATACTCAGTTTCAGTAAAAGCAAGATACCATAGATGAATCCAAAGATAAAGATTCCAATCAAATTATATCAGTTTCAGTAAAAGCAAGATACCATAGATGAATACAAAGATAAAGCTTCCAATCAAATTATATTAATGACATTGCTAGATTCTAGACAGCCAGCAAATTATATTTATTTTGGCATATGCCTAGACTCCAAATTTTTCCAAGAAGTACCTATTCAATGAAATGTCCGTAAGCATCATAAAAACAGTGACATTCAAAGCCTAGAATCCAGATAGAAGGACAAACTAATTGAAATCACAAGTTCGTCCCATGCAGGTTGACAACAATATGAGGCCAACAAGGAAAAAAAAAAAGCAGCAATTTTTAAACGATCAGAATACTGTATCACTCAATTATTTTCATTGTAATCTACAAAAAAGGCAAAAAACAAAAACAATAAAGACAAAAGAGAAGCCGCTCAAAAGATTAGATTCTCCAATTAATTCAACAAATGATTCTAATAAGAATATACAGTATCTTTCTTTTTCTATATTTCAAAACTCTATTGAGAAATTCACACAGAGTGGCTCTAATGACCTTTGGAATTAAATTGCTAGTCTATTCATCTGATCTCTAAGCCTAGGGGCTTACCATTAGGCATTGTTTGGGATAAACCATGATCAAGAATTGAATTGAATTATAGCAAAATCATGTCCAAACACAAAATTCGTTGTGCAATTTTTAGCAAATCAAAGAAAATGTGTAACTGACCTTTAATGGCATAGGAAATGGCAGATTAGCTCCTTGACAAAGGCTGTTTGCCCACTGGTAATTATAATCACAATTCACATGCAATTAAACAACCAAATACCATTCAATTCAATTCAAGAAAGCACAGCAACTCATTGCAAAAAAAAAAAAAAAAGAAACCTGGAAGAGCAAGGTCTCAAATCTTGGCAGGTCAGTATTGGAAGGCAATTTCAAGGTTCCTAAAGAGACTCCGTCTTCACTGTCGTCGTCGTCGGCAGCTACAATGCCGTCATTTTCCACTGCAAACAGATTCTGGTGATGATAGTTACTGTATTCGCCAAGCCTGAGCAACTGGCCTTTGCGGCGTGCAGTGGTTGTTAAGAATGGGCGGGAAACAGGAAGCGGGAGAGAGAGTTGCACGTGTGAAGAAGTGACACGTGCTACGTAGAGTAGCCTCATTGCATTTGCACACGCCATGCCTCGCTCCAGTCGCAACCCGAAGCTTTCTGGTTATGTGGATAAGAGGCGCCACCCAGTTCTATACATGAGGCAGAAACTGTCCTCAGATTTACTACATTTTATTTTTTTATTTTTTTTATTGATGTTACATTTTATGTTTAAATTTATATAATAAATATATTGTATTTTCTACCGTTACTTTGTTTCAAAACAAATTAATTTACTTTATTTATAAAAATTTATCAAATTTATGAAAAATGTAAACTTTTTGTGAAATAATATTATTTTTCATAAATAAATGAATTAGTATTTATTTTGTTATAATTTGATATATTTTTGTTAAATTATTAATTTGTATAAAATTAAACCATTTTTTATGGAAATAATTGTTATGATTATTCAATTTTTTTATAAGTAATATAGCTACTTTATCAATTGAAAATGTTTTTTTAGATTGGTATTTTTATAAAAAAAATATTAATTTAAAAAAAATTATTATATTCATAAAAAATGTGAAAAAATTATTTTTTTTAAATAACATTATATTTTCTAAATGTAAGAATTAATATTCTTTTTATTATAACTTGATATATTTTTGTAAACTATCACCATTTTTCGTTAATTTAAAATAATTTTATAAAATTTATTAAAATAATTTCATTTTATATAATTATAAAAAATATAAAACTAATTTCATAAAAATTAGTTTATTTTTCTATAGTGCAAAAATTTAATGTTAAATATATCAAGTTATAATTAAAAACACTTTAAGTTTTATCTTTACAGAAAATGATGTTATTTTATAAAAAATATAATACTTTTTACACTTTTCGTATGTTTAAATAAATTTTCTTAAACAAAGTATATTACTTATAAAAAAAATTCAATAATTATAACAATTATTTTCTTAAAAAATGGTTTAACTTTATACAAATTAATAATTTAACAAAAATATATTAAGTTATAACAAAATAAATAATAGTTCTCATATTTATGAAAAATAATATTGTTTCATGAAAAGTAAAATAAAAATTATATATTTTTCATAAATTTTCGTGAACAAAATAAGTTACTTTATTTTAAAACAAAGTAAATGTAGAAGACATCTAAATATATATTTTTATTTTTACTGATTAAATATAAAATATTTAAAATATATTTTATAAATATGACCATTAAATATAGGGACAATTACTATTTGCCCTCTGAGGTTTAGTGTATTGTATTAAGTGGTCTCTCATTTTTAAAAATTATATTTATTCATCCCTGACTTTTGATTTCGTTACACTCAATAATTATTCTGTCAATATTTTAACTATTTTTTAGTAGGAAATAAGGAAAATAAATGTAACATAGAAAAGAAAAAATTAAAAAGTCATAAATACCCTTTTATATATCATTGCCCATATATTTAACTTTCCATTTTTACATCTGGTTTATATTATACTTATCATCTCTGCCACCATCATTAACAGCAGCAGCAGCAACAACACAATCTTGCTTCTTCGACTCCTACCACTCTTACTCCAACTTCTTCATCTCCTCTATCTTTTTTAATTTCTTCTGCCTCCATGTCAACCGCCACTACACCTCACCTTGTCGATGCCTCCGCCTATGTTCTAGTTCTTTCCTACACTTTACTCTGTGGTTATCATTCCTTTCTACCACAACTTCTTCAAATCTAGCCAGAGATGTTTTCTTGTTTAATCCACCAAAACCTCTACCTCTACCACTCACTCACTCTCACTGACCCAAAATCATCCCTTAATACCTTTCTTAATTCATTAATGCCCCTTCGTTGCAATAGAATGTGCCACTGCTACCTACCCATTTCCTTTAATTTCATCGTCGCCTCATTCACTTCTAGGTTTTTATTTTTAATCAACAACAATAGTTAAGCTCATCACTCTTATATTTCGACCTTGCATCAAGCCACACTCCAACCGTTGCTGTTTTAATGGCGAGATTAGATTTGAAGGAGCAACTATAGGAGGAGACAAGAAGATGTTTATTGGAATTGTAATGAATTATGCAGTGTTGTGAGGGGTGGTAGAGGTGGGGGAAGAAGACATGGTGATGGGGGTAATGTGCATCAATTATTCGATGAAATGCACATTGGAGAGCTTTGAGGTGAGGCAATGAGAGCAGAGGAAAAGAGCATTATGGGGTTGTCAATGAGACATTTTCAAGTATGGTTTTGACGTTTTGAGCTTTAATACAAGTGGGTTTCTTTCTATTGGGTCGGACTGGTAACGAGTGAATAGGGCATTGTTGTTATAAGATGAAAATAGAGAAAATGATCAATGCTTTTAAAACTATAACAGCAAAATGCAAAACCTCAACCAAATGTGGGATCGAAAAAAGAACTTTTCTTAGCTTTATGAAAAAAGAAAGCAGCGATGTAAAAGATTTATTAGTGCAAATGAGAAAATGAGGAGCACAAAGCAAGAAGAAAAATAGAGTTGGAGAAACGTACCCATAGTACCAAAGGCGTCACTGCCACCATAGAAAGTAGCATGGGCACTCTCCCAAGAACCACCGGTGTAAACACCTTGGATCCTTGTATTAGCCACAACGAATAGCAAAACCGGAGAAGTAATAGAAAGCACATGTAAATGAGCCATTGTTAATTGCAGTAGTAGGCGTGCAAGAAGAAACTTAGGGTGTGTATGAGTGTTGGGATAGGAACCAATGACGAAAGCAGGAAGTAGTGGGGGTATTTATGGTGCATCGAGGTTGGGGAATCACTGAATCAACTCCCCTCTTTGCTCTGGATCTAATTTTTTGCCTGTGTCTAAGTTGCTTAAAGAAACTATGTCTAAGAAGCAAACTAAGGAGAATGGTGAGCTTACAGACAGTGAAAATTATGTCAACAAGAAAGTGGTAGTGGTGGCGCTAGTGGTGGTGGAGCAGGCAACGGTGGAGGCGAAGGAACAAAAGCACAACAACAACAATGGTTTTTTTTTAACAGTGCCTGCTATGTTGATGGAAGCAAACGAACGGTATTTTGGTCATTTCATATCTATTTAATTGCTATTTGATAGAAAACTTAACAGAATAACTAATTAGTTTATTTCTCTTAAAGTCAGGGGCGAATAAATATAATTTTTAAAAGTAAAGGACCATTTAATAAATACACCAAGGGACCACTTAACAAATACACCAAAGGACTACTTAATAAATACAACAAATTTCAGGAGGCAAATAGTAATTGTCCCTTAAATATAATATAGTATGTAAAAATTTATGGAGTAAAAATAATTCCTCCTTTCTCAACCAATCATCAAAAATTAAATATTATAAATATTGACAAATGAAAAAATCTCAAATCTGGAGATTAAGATCGGTGAGATGATTTATTAAAAAAAAAAATTTTTAAATCAGTTTTTGGATATTAAAATTAAAATTAATACACTGAATGAATGTAGGTAAAAATCTCACCAACTAAAAAAAAATCAACTAGAGTAGAAGAAAATTTATGTGAAACTTCTGAATTTTACAGGAAACAACGGTGAAATAGGTGCGGCATGTGTAGGGAAACAAATGAAAACAGCATAACACTTATCAGCTTGAGAAGAAAAATTGATAAAGTTACAGCGATCTGAAGCTTGAAAAGAATATTATAATTTTTGCTTCCTTTCCAAGAGAATGTACCTCAGAATTTTCAATTATCTTATCTTCCAATTTGTACAAAGTGCAACTCTCATACAACACCAGAATGGTGCGAGCTAACTCCTAAAAGGCTTTACAAAGCAAATACAATTTACGACGAACAAGCTTCAAGCTTAGGAAGGAGACTTCGCCATGCATCTGCAATGCTGTTTGCTAAACGTGCCTGTCCTTTTGCAAATTCATGGAAAGCAACGCCCATATCTTGTGTCTTCTCTTCTTGAAATCGCACTATCTCTTCATTCATCACTCGCACAATGGTTTCAAATCTTCTTGTTGCTTCCTCACCTTCTGCCTTCAACTGTGTCATAAATAACTTTTAGTTCAATTAAGCAAAATTCCTGAGATGTTTTAAGTTATATGTACCCATGTAAAATAACTTGCCTCCTTGTATTCAATCTCAGCCTCCCCCACTTTTTCAGATCGTGTTAGCATGAGCTTGTCACTGCAAAAAATATATGTAACTCAGAAACTAAGGATACATCCTCCAACACAGAGCATAAAGTATATGCCTTAATACCAGAAATGTATTCAATGGTGGCACTAAGAAAAGATTTTGGCAAATCTATAATTTGATTCTTAATGCACTCGACCAATGGGCACACTTTAACTTGCAGTTTCAATATCATTCTTACTGGACACCGTGATTTTTAAATATACCACTCCAACAACAAATACGATTAAGGTTAGAGGAGAATAAGAAGAAGGGTAATGATGGTCGTACAGATTTATCTCCTTCAACTTAATTGTTTCGGCCAATTCACACTGATGCCTGAAGGCATTGGCCCTCTCAGCTATCGTGGCCTGTTTTGACACAGCCAATATCAGCTTCGATTAAATTTAAGATTGAAACAAGAAGAGGGAAAAAGGAAACACAGAGTTAAACTTGGAACAAGCCAAATTCACCTTAATAGACTGTACAGCACGGACATAATCTTTCAAGGGTTCTTCAAAATTCACTAAAAGTTGATGGGCCTGCAAATTCAAGAAAATGAAAGGCTTTCAAACGCTCTAGCATCAACCTGATCAAATTTTCAATCAAAGTCCAATTCAGACAGCTAAAACAAAATGCTGAATGTAGAAGTATGAGAATCCAACACAAAGAGTACCTCCTTCTGCAACCTAGCAGATAATATCTCTGATTTTGCCCCTAGATCAGAAAATGCCTTCCCAAGGGCATCTCCTTCACAACCAAGCAGTTTGATTGCCTTCCCAAAATCCGATAGAGATTCCCCCAATTCTAAGGAAAAAAAAAAAAACCACCAACAATCACATTACAAGCAACTGTATTATATTATGCATATAGAAATTAGAACCTATGACCGAAGAACAACAATGCGTAGTGCATCAATTAAGAAAAAAATTCTATTTACCTCTGTGCCTCTTTACAAGACGATATGCATGCTTTTGAGCTTCAGACAAGTGATCTTCAAGCTCAAAGAAGTAACGTTTCAGTTTTTCATATTCAGGAGTTGATTCTTCAACAGGTTTTTCCTTCCCAAGAATGACATCACTCACTTTAGTTTGCACATCCTGCAAAAGATTTAGACCTTTATACTTAGGTCAAATTACAAACCAAACAATTTAAGAGCATATCAAATATAGTATTTCTGTACTGGTAGGAATGAGCAACATCACTTATATTACATTTAACTAAATGACATTAATGGAACAGATTGTGTGCAACTTAGCTGACCAATATGGACCATATTCCCGGTTAAATGTGCAAAATTCTGATACCAGGCCTTAGAAACAACATTTAAAAGATCCAACATGGATATCACTTTTTTCAGTGGCAAAAATATAACTTTATTGCAACCACAGAGGTAGTAGCAGAGTAGGCTATGAACCAACAAATAGATTCAAAATCTATTTATATGGGTTTGGAGATCATGGATCTAAAATTTGATGGAAACTTTTAATAATAATTAAAAATAAGAAACTTAATATGCAGCCACAAGAAGCTCAATTGGGTATAATAATGTTTCATAATAGAGACTAAAATGCCATCTCTCACAAAGCAATTGCCACAGAAATTCATAACTCATACCTTGAAAATTTGCATAAAGTCTGTTGGCTTCTTGTTAAAAATACCACTCTCATAAGCCCTTAATCTCTCCATCGTCTGGTGGAAAGCAGGTAATACATTAGTACATATAAGATGCACAATTTTACTACAGTAACATCAATAAGCATTAGAATTCATGCTGATATATTACGTCAAAGCCCTACTACAAATAACAAATAACAAATAGCAAGGTATCACCGGTTCCTTGGGTTGCTGTTATTTCTAACTGCAGATGATGCCATGATAAAGATGATATATGCAACAAAATGGCTCATCCTCATGAAATCTACTAACGAAAATTCTCAAACTACTGAAGGCATTGCTTATACATTTTGTTCAAAACACAGTTGAAAAATTCCAAGGATACATTTCCAAGTCATAAATACAACAACCAGGCAGGCTTTTGGATGAAGTCAAAACTCTGATCTACTTTGTTATGGATATTGGACCTCTAAGGATCCATCCAATATGAAGAGCCCCACCTCCCCTCCACATATAAACAAAATACATGATTTATGGCCTTCACTTGGCATTTGCTGTTACAGCATATGTCACGAGGATCCTTTTCTTATTCTAATAATTAAAGAAGGAAAAAAATACTTCAGAAAATTCCTTTTCTTTTTTTTTATTCTTTCATCCTCTTCTTTTCCTATTTTTAAGATTGTGAGCTTCAGAAAAATAAACTTTGATTGATTGATACTTGAGAGAACAAGAAACTTAGTGAAAATGGCATATATTCTACAGAATGATTCAAAGACTATATTAATTCAATAACCATAGATAAATGATATAAAAAGGCAAGCATGTGCAGTGAGAACCTGAGTGTGTATGCATGCATGAGTATCATATTTAGGTAGGCACAATAGTCCAACCATCTACAATTAGAGAGGATCCAACAAACAGATGAACACAAATCTCCTGGACATAACATCACTGCATGAAGAAGAATGTGGAACTGTATTACTCAAAGCACCAAATATGGATAAAATATTACCTCCTCATCTGCCTGTAAGAAGGTTCTCAGATCCTCACTTTGCTGAAGCTCACGATGAGATGCTATCCTATTGACAAATATATCTAGTGCTTGACGCCTCAACTCAATAAATTCAGCACTGAAACGAAACTTTTCTGCATTTAAAAAGCCAAAAACAGTCCAAGGTAAATTTCAAAATGCTCCAAACAGAAGCCTATTACACCCAGTTATTCCATGTTTTCATCACATTACATTAATGTAACCATGAAAAAAAGCAAGTCATGTCAGAAAGTAAAAGTGGTGGAGGTGGAGAGGAAGTGTTAAAGGGAAATTCTAGAGGAACCAAAGCATGTTCATAGATAATTTCCTTATGCCTAGTTTTTTTGGATCAATCCTCCCCATATTTCTCTCTCTTTCTCTCTCTCTCTCTCTCTCTCTCTCTCTCTAACCATGCAAACAACTTCACTGAAGAGAAATGCTTGATTCGATGGTCCATGGTTTACATGATGTGACTAGGATTGTCAATGAAAACTTTAGCAAATTTATCTTTTTTTTTCTTTTACTCTAGAGATTAAAAAACTTTGCCCTCTCTTTCAGACATGGCCTTAATCCATTACTAAGATCATCATTTCCTAAATATGGAGAATCATAATGAACCAAACTGGGTTCCAAAAATAAAAATCTCAGGATTACGACAATAGTTCCTCATTTGATTGAGTTAGTTTCTTCAAATTTCTACCACTTTCTTCTCTTTCTCTTTTTGACACAACAAAGACTGTCCAAATAATACCTCCCTAACAGGAAGGATAAAAAAAGGATAAAACTCGATGCAAATACATCACCTTCTGTTCACTAGGCAATTTGTATAAGGCCAACATGCTCTGTTGGTTGAAGATGGTCATAGTTTTGTCAATGTAATATATACCTTTCATGGAACCCAATAATACTTGCATAGTGCTGTGATTTAATTAACTCTTGTTCTGGCCCTTATAATACTTGCTTTAGTAATATCCTTGTCCAAATGATAATGCATAATAAGGTGACATTGTGAAGATGACAAGATGCAAGTAAAGTCAAGAAAGTTTTCAAATTTAAACCATGAGAAATAAGGGAATACAAAATTATAGATACTTCCCTCAAGAGAAATGCAAAATGAAAGCACAGCTTGCAGCAAAAATCTAGGAATAAAAACGATGATGATTTCCAGTTCTTACCTACAGCACTCTTCTCCGGAAGAGGAGGAATAAAGACACCTTTGTATTTTTCGAAAAGACGATCATGTAGCCAGACAAAATCACTATAACGCCGAATAACTATCTTTTCAGGTCCTTGGTAATCAGGAAAATTCGTCTGCCAAAACAATTCCATAACAATAAAACTGAGACAAACTGGAATTTCCAGCAGCCTAAAATTGAAAAATCTCCTCTATCTTCATATTCAAAAGCAAAAAATAATGTAAATAAATCCAAAACTAAACCGGAGAGATTGATAATTGGCACCGTAATAAAGTTGTACTACAGACATTCTATTGCGAGAAAATAATAAAATAGCTGCTCAAGGAGCATTAAATATGATAGTCTATAGACACCATGCATATATTTCCCAAAGCTATAATACCACAACAAACACAATTTAACTTTGACACGAAACAAACGAAAAAATTCAAGTGGACAATCAGCAAGCCCTCGACTTTCCAGTTATCATCCAACCACCAAATGCATAAGAATACCAATACAAGTTCACTTGCAGGATCAACACATTAATTCCAACCACTTCAAAAATTAGTCAACATTTGACGCCAAATTGACCTATCAACACAGTAAATTATCAACAGAACCTAATCCCTAGTGCCAAATTATGATATGGCGATACCTTTTCTCTGGCAGACATAGCTACAGTTTTAGTGAAGTAATCAACTGAAAAATCATAGAAAATGAAGAAACAACAAACCCTAAAATCCTAATTATATAAAATTGAGCTCAAAAGAATACCTTGGTAATAACGCGATAAGAGATGTAAGATTGGACGCCATTGCCTAATTTGACAGGATCAGTAACTGAAACAGACAAGTAAGGCTGCGATGAAGGAGATCTAGGGCTATGTGAAGACCCCGACGAACTTCTCTGCTGCTCCATTATCGCACCAAAAAAAAAAAATGGCAACAATTCAGCTTTATTGCAGATGATGTAACCGGACAGAGCAGATAATGGCAGATTTGTAAATTACCGATGCAATCATGTCCTAATGTATAACTTATGCGGAGGCGTGTGAATAAGTGGTTGCGGACAGCGGAGTTCTGGCGAGTAGACGGCGGAGAAGGAGAAGGTAAAAATAAAATTGGGAGCGACGTCAACTCTGTAGAACTGAAAGCCGCAGTAACGTGAGATTGGCGTAGCATTTTAACTGCGACGTGTTTTTTAGTCTCACGCGACGTGGCGTGTACTTTCATGATTTTAGGTGAGGATTGGGACACGTGTCAAGCTGTGTAAACATTTAAAAATATATTAAGATTTTGATTAAGAAAATAGGAGATTATTACCTACATTGGCTACACCGTATAACACATGCATTAAATGTAAAATATTTAATTAATAAAAATAAAATACCTATATTTATCGATTATCATTTATGTTTAATTATTGGATGTATGACTACCGGCAGAGGTAAAGAAAATAATGCGGTTATAGATATTAAGCTTCCAATTTGATCACTATTTCACAATCAAAAATCAACCATAAAATCATAGTTTTTTTTAACGATCCATAATTAAATTTTAATTAATTTAATTTAATTTAAATAAAATATAAAATAAAATTTTAAAATAATTAATTTAATGCAACAGTAAAGATTAAACTCATAATAATTTTTAGCTCAATAGCTGCTGCTAGCTAAAAATCATAGTGACTTTTAATATACATTAGTTGTTGTTTACCATTTATAATCATATAGTATGGCTTTGGTTTAGATAATTCATCTAAAATGGAGTAATTGTCTACCATTTATAAATATCATACAATGTGAGTTAGTGCAAGTAAATCGTCTAATATAACTTACTTTTAATTAAATTTTTAACTTACTTTTAATTAAATTTTTACTCATATTTTAAATTTTAAGTCAGATAATTAATTAAATTGCTAATGAGGTGCAACTCAATTAGTTAATGTGTTGAAATACTAAAAGTGAGGTCTTGAGTTCGATTTCTACGTGGAGTATACGTATACTATATATTTCATACATGGATTATGATTTATGGTTGTAGTTTGTATTGATAGCGATATATTTGAAATTATGAATGATGTGATTAAAAATTTATCAACATTTAAAATATTAAAATTAGATGGTTTTTTTTTAATAAACAAAAAATTTTAACCTTGTTGTAGTCTAAGATTAAACTCACCACCTTCAGTATTATAAAAAAAGTTTATGATTTAACTATTCAATCTTTGACAAAAAAAAAGTAAAATTTACAAAATACACTTCAATTATAAAATTATTGCATTTGCCTCTTCTGTTGTACAAAGCAATAGCAATGTACAATATCCAAATTACGAGCTAAGTTGTCTTGGACACCGGGAACATGAATTATGAGGGGATAAAGTTGAAAGTATTATAAGCTCCATTACGAATATGCAACAGCAGATTGATAAACACAAAATTCATGCATTCACAATAAGCTAGTCTGCAATGCATTGCAGAAAAATTGTTGTCTACATCTCTCCAGATGAAACAAGATGATATATAGAATTTATGATTTCAGACATCCAAGGAAGGATGAAGCACCACTAGCACTTAAGCCTGGCGAAGGCGAAAACTTTTAAACGACCACTGTGAATGTTTTTTTCCTTTTAACTTGGAATTATTATTATTATTATTATTATTATTATTATTATCATAAAATGATAAAATACATTTGCAACTCTTTGTACTTGACATAATTTGTTAGTTTGATACCTTAACTTGAAGTTTTGTCATTTTAACACTTAAATTTGTTTAAAATGCACTAATATGTACTAATCTGATGACATAATGCATATATCATCCCCTGTACTTACAACTTTTTGTTAGTTTGACACATCTACTTGCAGTTTTTTGTTAATTAAACACTTAATATGTGGCATATGCTGATTCGCTATTTTATACCACATTGACATGTGGAATTTGCAAGCGTATGGAATCGTGCAAGTAGTAAAAATAAGATCGTCCCACAAAGATTGTAAATTAAGTATTCTAATACTTAAAGTGTTTGTTTGTTTAAACACTGAAATTGGTTTAGAATTCAGAAATAAACTGAATAAAGAAATCTAAATTAATCAACAACCAACTTAAAAACTAGGGTTCTTATTCTCAATTCAACATTTTCGTAAGATAAATTAAACATCCAAGTCAAGACTGACCTAAATTCATTTTGAAAGCATTTATAGAATTATAGGTTTTCCTCTCAAACAAACCCACAATTAATTGAGTATAATTAACATCAAGTTTTATAGCTCCCACTAACTAAGTTTTTCTCAAACCCAATTTTAAGTGCAGCTATAATAGTATTAGTTGCTTAATTGTCTCTCTACTAAGGAAACATCTAATAGGTTATTGTTAGATTCCAATGTAACCTATCTCTCAATAAAGTTCCATTGTGTATATTCAATCAAAGGGTGATTAATCCTATGACGACCTTAAGCTTAACAACAACCAATGAATTAAATTTAATGACTTAGATTCAATTCCAATAATCACATGGTTGAACTGAAATAAGAACCCTAACTAACTATTTAGCTACTCATGTTGATAGAAAGGCAAGAAGAAGAATGGAGAAAAGATCTAATCATTATTACTCAAATGAAAATGAACAATAACAAGAAGAGTTAAATAAGAAAAATCCCCTTCACTACTTAACCAGCTGCAAAAGAAGCTCGTATATTCTTAATCTTCAAAACTAAATCTCTCAATCAACATGAACAAGATAATAATAAAAAACTAAAATGAGAACTAGCTTTGATTCTTAGAAAAAATAAAGTGTTCTTGTTTCTCTTGTGGCTCTCCTTATAAAACCCTAGCCTCCAACCTCTTTTAAGTTGTTATATTTCAAAAATCGTCCAATCCCTTCAAAATAGCAGCATAAAATTTGAAATTCAAAAGTTTTTTATAGGTGCACGACTGTGTGCACCCAGGCACACAACCGTGAGCCTAGTCTTCTCTCAAATCCTCTTAAAGCAGGCATGGTCGTGCGTCGTGTCTTTATTCCATTCAGGCACGACTATGTGCATTTGTGTGCATGGTCGCACGCCTTCCAATAGCCTTAAAACTGCTTCATTTCGCCCTAAACGAACCTTTATACACCTCTGCTTCTTCCAATAGTCATCTACATCATTCCATCACTACTCTCTCATCATCCACATTAACAAAAACAACTAAAAGTAAACTAAAATACTTAAAATAAACAAAAACTATAAAATTTAACAAAAACACTAAAACTAAATAAAAGACTAACAATGCACCTAAAAACAACTCCTAACCTAACACATTGAGTGTTCAAAATTGTATATTTTTTACACTCATCATACATGTGCTAATAGGGATTTCAAAATTATATTTTAGGCGAGTTTAGGTGTTAAAATGATAAAATTATAAAATTATAAGTTGAGGTGTCAAACTGATAAAAAGTGACAAATACAAGGGGTCGTGAATATATTATGCCTTATAAAATTTAATAGATGGTAGATAATGATTAAACCTTTGAATTTGCACTATTAGGGATCGATTAGGATATTTTTTATATTTTAAGGTCTCAATTTAAACCTTGTGGTCTAGACTTTATTAATGTAATTGCAAATGTTTTAAGAAACAAGCCTTTGGATTTAGAGTAAATTACGATCACTTATGATATTTTCTTAAATCTACTAATTTGTTCTTATATTTTTAAAAGTCAACTAATAACTCATTTAAATTTGATTTTATTTACTATTTTTCTCTTTTACTAACTAAATACCCCTCAGATTTGATATTTTTATTGTAAATTTGAGGAGATATTAAGTTAGCTAAAAAAATATTTAATAAAACCAAATATGATAAGGTATTTAATTAACTTCTAAAATATACTAATGAACTAAATTAGAATAAATCTAAAGGGGTGTTAGAAAATTACCTTTAGGGTGCATTTGTTTGGTAAAAATTAAGGGTGGGAATCGTCCATTGATGATTCTGATTTATAGTGTTTATTTGACTAAAATTAACAAGAGAATGAGAATGTAATTCTCCCATCAATGGCAATCACCATTCCCTTTTTTTTTTTTTCTAAGGAATGACTTTGAATTTCCTTGAAAATCAAGTCAAATCAATTATAAATTAGTCAAATATTTAAATATTAACATTTATTTTTTAAAATTTATAAATAAAATATATAAATTAATAAAAATACACATTAAATATTTGAATAAAAATATTTATCAAATGTAAATACTTTTTATAATTATTTAAAAATAATAGTAATAATATTTTTATAAAAATATTTTATAATACATAATTTTAATATATAAAAATAATTATAATGTTAATTTTTTATATATTAAAAAATAATTAGAAAATATTTTTTATCAAAAAAATTTTATTTGTTAAATGATATTTGATTTTCATTTCCATTATCATTTCCTAGTGAAACCAAACACTTTTTTTTAAATTTCCACTCATTTTTTCATTCTCTCTCATTCTAATTTCAATTTCGGAGTAAAAAATAAATCAGCCTTAGATTTATCATCATTGACCATAAACTGCAACAACCTCATACATACAAACATCCAAAACAACCCAAAGCATCACAAGCACATTTAAATGGATGGCATCAAATCATCACATGCTAAAAGCTAAAACAAAAGCATACAGCTACAACAACTCAATAATTGATTCAGCCCATCTAATTGGTAGTCCCATTCCAACTAACGGTAATTTTAACGAAAAATTTAACAAAATAGATAAATAATATAAGTATATAAAACAAAAATAAAAATAAAAATAAAATTTTTAAATATTATGGAAAAATAATATAATATGGTAAAATAAAGAGGTTAATAGTAATTAAAAAAAAAGAATTGTAGAAACCTGGCATACTAGAAGCACTGAAGCAACACTGAGTATATATGAGCCTACGTTCAGGTCTTTGGACTTCAGAAAAATTCGGCCCACCATTTCATCGTTCAGACCATAAAGAAACAGTTGGGCCCTTATTTCAAATTCTAATTATTAAAATATCTTGAATTTTTATTACAGTTATTATATCATGGACCCTTATCCATAATGTAACATGAACTACGCACGTGTGAATGAAAACGCGTGTCTTTTCTTCTTTTTTTTTTACATAAAACTTCTTTCTATCATCTGCTAAAGAATATTAAAAGGCGGAAGTCGACACAATCCCAGCAGGTTGGGAGCTATACAGGTCTTTCACTAAAACAGGGGAATCAGAACTGAGCTCAAAATTAATGAATCTGCAGCTCAAAATCAATGAATATGCAGCTCAAAATCAACGAATCTGCATCTCAAAATCAATGAATCTACAGTTCAAAATCAATGAATCTGCAGTTCAAAATCAAATGAATTTACAGCTCAAAATCAATGAATTTGCAACTCAAAATCAATGAATCTGCAGTTCAAAATCAAATGAATTTGCAGCTCAAAATCAATGAATCTGCAACTCAAAATTAATGAATCTGCAGCTCAAAATCAATGAATCTGCAGCTCAAAATCAATGAATCTGTAAAAACTCAATGTTCATTGATAATTAATAAATCTGCAGCTCAAAATCAATGAATTTGCAGTTCAAAATCAATGAATCTGCAGCTCAAAATCAATGAATCTGCAAGAAGAAGAAGAAGAAGATTTAACTTAATGAATATGCAGGTGAAGATTAATGAATTTCCAGCATATTCATTAACTTTCACCTGAATATTCATTAACTTTCACTTGCATATTCATTAACTTTCATTTGCAGATTCATTAACTTTCACATGCAGATTCACATTCAATTCAATTTTTATTTAACAACACATGAACCTCCAACTGGAATCATCGTTTCCAATCATGGTGCTGATCAACTTGATTATATTCCGGCAACTATTATGGCTTTGGAAGAGGTACAAAGTGTTGTTGCTTTTGGCTCAAGCATATTTGTTATTAACAGATAACACATGGTAATCTGATCTCATGCAACTTACAGATCGTGAAAGTTGCACTCTAGTTTAATGATTTTACACTAGTCTTCGAAAATTGATATCGCGCATTCTTACTAGAATTTGAGTTTGTTTCTTCCAACATTATTTGATTGAACCTTAGCAGAAAAAAAAATTGAGGAGAAGGACAAGAGAAAGGCAAAGAACTCAAGGAAAAGAAAGAAAAAAAAAAGATGAAGATGGAGAAAGTAACAGAGAAAAAAAAGTGGTGAACAAGAAGATAACAAAGGGTAAGAGATTTGAATGAGATAAAAAAAAATAGAAAATTGCAGGTGAGGAAAGAAGAAGAAGACGACGCCCAT
>CATIWM010114347.1:0-24292 GCA_949671775.1 Mallotus repandus | reverse complement strand
AATTAAGCCCAATAACAAAAACAAAGGTTATTATTAAATAATATACTGAATTAAAATAAAATACACAATAATAAAATTATAAACATAGATATTATAATAGAACTGACATAAAAAATATATATATAAATACGAGTTATCAGTGAGTAAATCACCAAATAATATTTGGCTGAGGGTTATGATACAGAGATAAATTTGGCCATGGAAAGAGATTCAAATAATACACCTTTGCTTGATGGTCAGCAGCAACATTAAGAAGGTGTTAAAACTTCATAGGCAGATGAAGTGGATTTGGAAGAAGAGCAACGGACCAAAGTTTCTCAAAAAAAGGTAGCTCAACAACAGAAATACAAGGTAACTTTATCCAAAAGAGTTACTAGAAAACCTGACAAACTTAATTTATGAAGATTTTCTTCCGGAATTGTCAAGGTATGGGGAATTCACATACCCAACACATTTTATCTTATTTTTGTAGAAAATATTCTCCTAATTTTGTCTGTATTATGGAGCCAATGGTAGAGTTTTCTTCCATTGTGGCTAACTTTTGGTCAGGTTTGCAGTTGAAATTAATTGCTCAAAATCCTCAAAATTTACCTTCTATTTGGGTTATAGGCAAATGTGATGGCCCTGCTCCTTCTTTCATGAATTTTCATGAATAGCATGTTACTATTGATGTGTTGGTTGCTAATAAGTTGTAAAGGCTCTCTTTTATTTATGGCAGTAATTGGCGAGATCGACGTATGGTTCTTTGGGCTGATCTTCTTAGTCTTTCAACTAACTTTAATTCTAGTTGGAGTGTGATTGGTGACTTTAATTCAATGTTGGGTGCCATGAAAAAATGGGAAAGTCTCCTGGTTAGGGTCATTGCAGAGAATTTTGGTCCTTCATTAATGATTGTCCTTTTTCAGTTATTCCTTCTCATGGTGCTTGGTATACATGGACTAATGGTCGCCATGGCATTCATAGGGTGGATAGCAAGCTGGATAGAGCTTTGGGAAATATTCATTTATTTAATGATTGGGATGCTATTTCTTATTCTATGTTACCCAGACACCATTCATATCACTCTCCTTTATTGCTCTCTTGCGATTCTTCTGATAGAGTGATTTTAAGATTCAGGTTTCAAGCTATGTAGGTATCACATCCAAACCTTCGTGAATTCATTTTAAATTCTTTATCTTACCCTATGGATAAGCTTCACCCCTTACAATATTTGGGTGCTAAATAAAATGTCTTCGAGCTGCTCTTAAAGGATGGAATCAAACTTGTTTTGGTCACCTTGAAGACAATATTACTAAAGCCAACTCTTTTCTTCAAGGAGTAAAAGCATATATGTCTTTACATTGCTATTCGGATGAGCTCTATAACTAAGAATTACAAGCCCATGAGGATTTAGATAAATGCCTTATTCAGCAAAAAAAAATTACAGAGAAAGAAGCCGAATTAAATGGCTTACATCAGGAGATCACAATAACACTTTTTTCCATAAAAAAATTGCAAGGAAATCCTCCAAAAATGGGATTCACCATCTTAAAGTGGACAGCATAATCACTGATGATAAATCAATAATTAAGCAGCATATTATTGATTTTTATCAACACTTGTTTAAGGCTGATAATTGAATTTCTTTTAGAATTGATTTAATTCATTCGGTCATCCCTTTTATGGTGACTGAGGTAGAGAATTCTCTTATTGTTTGGTTTCCCTTTAGATAAAGAAATTAGAGCAATAGTTTTCAATATGGATGCGCATAGTGCTCCTAGGCCGGATGGTTTTACTGGTATCTTTTATCAAACATATTGGGATGTGGTGAAAGAGGATGTATGCTCTGCGGTATGTAGTTTTTTCCTCTCTGGTATTGTTACTTCAGGAATTAATTCTAGTTTCATGGTTTTAATTCGTGAAGTGTCTGATGCTATTGCTATTGAACAGTTTTACCTTATAGTTCTTAGCAATTTTAGTGGGTAAATTCTATGAACGATACCAAAACTTTGCACTCGATTACAAAATGGTACCATTACTTCAATTTGTATCTTTTTGGTACTAAAACATCGATTTTAGTTGCACTGGGAAGTCCCAAACACACAATAAGGCCAAATTAGATGACGTGGCAACCTGAGATGGCCCGTCAGCAGCCATATCGTATGACATATGAGCAATAAAAAAATAAAAAGTGAAAAAAAAAACAAAAAAAAACTTAAGTTAATGATGTTGCTTGTTCTGAATTGGATTATTTCAGAATTCTCTCAACTGGTCCGAAAAGTAAAACATCAAACAAGTTGCAACAGTTTGTCGATGTGGTATACGATGTGGTTGCTGATGGGGCATTTCTGGTTGCCACATCATCAAATGTGGCATGATTATGTTTTTGGGACTTCCCAGTGCAACTAAAATCGATGTTTTGGTGCTAAAAAGATACAAATTGAAATAATGGTATCATTTTATAATCAAGTGTAAAGTTTTGGTACCATTTAGAGAATTTACCCCAATTTTAGCATTAAGATTGTAACCAAAATTCTTGTTGATCATCTAGCTTCCATTGCTACTTGTATTATTTCTTGCAATCAATTTCGCTTTCTAAAAAATCTCCAAATTTTGGATTGTATAGCTAGAGCCTTAGAGGGGGTCAATTTGTTGAATAAAACATGCTTTGGAGGTAACATGGCTTTAAAGATTAATATTTGTAAAGCCTTTGACACTGTGGACTAAAATTTTTTGTTTGATGTTTTGGAAGCTTTTGGCTTCTCTTTGACTTTTAGAGACTGGATTTTATCTTCATTTTCCTCAATGAGGCTTTCTATTATGATTAATGGGAGAGCACAAGGATATTTTTCTTACTCTAGAGGAGTCAGACAAGGAGACGCGCTCTTTCTCCACTTTTATTTTTTTTGGCTAAGGATTTTCTTAGTAGATTTATCTCAGCTAATATTGAGCAAGGTTCTATCACTCCTATGCAGCATACCAAGCAGGGTTTCTTTCCTACCCATTTTCTTTATGTTGATGATGTATTGCTTTTTATCAGGGCAACAATTAAGAATATTCGAGCTGTAAATGATGTTTTCAACATTTATAACCATATTTCGGGTCAAGCTATAAATTGGCATAAATTTGAAATTTACTTTGGGTCAGTTATTTCTGAGCAGCGAATTCATAAAATTTTTCTGGTGGTTAGAATTAAAAGGGGTTTTCTTCCTTTTTCTTATCTTGGTGTGCCTCTTTTTTCTAGTGTTGCAAAGAAGCGCTGGTTGAAGCCACTTGCTAACAAAATTTGTAGTAAATTTTCCAACTGGCAAGGTAGAAGTTTGTCCATGGCAGGTTGGTTAACATTAATCAAATTAATTATCACTAGCTCTATGTTGCACTCTTTTATAATTTATTGTTGGCCTCAATCTTTGCTTTCTTATGTGGAGTGTTGTATGAGGAATTTTTTATGGACTGGTTCTATTCATGACAAGAAGCTTGTTTCTATTCCTTGGAAGCTTGCTTATCTTCCAGTTAAAGAATGAGGTATAACATCAAATATTTTAAACAACTGAATGATGCAATGTTGAGAAAATTAGCTTAGAAGATGATAAGCTCTAATGATTATCCAATTGCTATTCTTTGAAATAGATTTCTTTACCCTTTAGGCATACCTCGTGATACTTATTTCTAGTCCTCTATTTGGTGGTCGGTTAAAGGGCTTTATTCTTCACTTTATTCTAAGGTTTTATGGTTGATTGGGAATAATAGCCGTCTTAAGTTCTAGACTGATGAATGGGTTATACCTCTTGTTTCCACGCAGCTTGGATTGACCATTAAAGATCAAAGGTATTTAGTTGATTTGGTGCCCAATTTTAGGGTTAATGATAGTTGGCAACTTCAACATATTTCAAATGATGCTATTAAAACTTCTATTACTGGTATTTCAGCCACTAATTATGACACTGATTTATGCATTTTGACTGCTATTCCAAATGGTATTCATACGGTGAAGGGTATATATAATCATCTTAGAATTACTAGACCCATTGTTCCTTGGCGATCTTTTATTTGGAAGGAATTTCTCCCTCCATCAAGATCTCTAATTTGCTGGCGTGCAATTTTGAGATACTTGCCTTCTAATGATAATCTCTCAAAAAAGTATTACACTTTGCCTCCCGATGTTGTTTATGCGATGATAATGCAGAGGACGGTGATCATCTGTTCACTCGATGCTCTTTTACAGTTGCTTTATGGCACGCTATTTCTTCTTTATTTAGTAAATGAATTCAAACTTCTGGTTCTTTGTTAGATTTAATTCTTGATGCTATGTAGAATTTGTTTAGCTCTCAGATTACTGTTCTTCGGAATATAATAATTATTAATGGTGTAGTAATCATTTGGAAGACACGGAATGCTTTTTTTTTTAGGAGCAAACCACCAAATATTCACTCATCTTTGAGGTTCATTTGGAATTCAATTAAAGGTTCTAATTTCTTTTAGTTTGGGAGAATGTACAATTCGATGGAAGAATTCAGAATTCTTAAGCTCTTATGCATTCAATGAATTCCTGGGTGTGCGCTGAAAACCATTTCAGTGACTTGGCAACCTCCTCCATCAGCATGGATCAAAGCCAACACTGATGGGTCTGCTTCAGGTCCTCCAAGAGATGCTGCAGCTGGTGAATTTTTAGAACCTCTTCGGGATTTCTAAGAGGTGCATTTGCATTTTCTATAGGGCATAATTTTTCTTTTATTGATGAACTCTGTGCAGCAATATACACTGTTCATGTTGCTTGGACTAAAGGTTGGAGATTTATGTGGTTAGAATGTGATTCGATGTACGTGGTCAATCTTTTCCAGACTCGCTCTACGCGGGTACCTTGGAAAATTCAGTAGCAATGGCTACAATGCCTACACTTTACCTCCCAAATGCATTTTCATGTGTCACACATTTATCGTGAAGGAAACTCAGCAGCGGATGCTCTTGCTAAACATGCAAGTTTATAAAAATCATATTTTTATAATTATATTATGCAAATTGCTAAATTATAGATATTATTTTTTATGTTTTCTCAAAAATAGTATTTTTTTATATATTATAAACTTTTTATGGATTAACTGGATTGTGTTGAATTTTATGACCCACACAACCCATTTACATAAATGGGTTACACAAGTCGTGTTCATGTAACACATTTAATTTTTGTGTTGTGTTAAGGTTGAAATATTTGAGATGATTAATAAATGGGTCATGTTCATGTTGTCCTTAATCATATCACCAGAGTGGGTCAACCTGACACGAACATGAACCATCAAACCAACATGAATACACCCATCCATTTTGCATCCTACAAACAGAAGTTAATTTTAGTGAAAGTACAATGAAGTATTAGGAGGCTACAAATTTAATCAATTTTTTATTCCTACCACAAAATGGTGGTATTATTTATACTAATACAAGGGGAATTGTTTTTTACCTCTTGCAACAAATTGGCAAAAACTCCCAGAAATAGCTCATATTTATAAGCAAAATTTAGAAAAATAAAAAATGATACAAATATAACATAAAAATTTTATTTTTGTTGATTCTTCTCCAATATTTGATTTTGGGTATCTCTAACAAATTTAAAATTAAAAACAAAACATCCTTGCAAGAATGATATATAAAAGAATACAATTCCCCAATTGGGGATGGTAAGCAATATAAGACGCCTATAATGAAAATTCTCATCAATTGATTTATACCAATCGCTATGTTAGCTCCATGGGAACGAAAGCAGTAGGAGATACTTCATCATTATGGACCCAAGTATTTGGTCCTTTTCCAATGGTGAAAAATATTTGAAATAAAACCAAGTAAAGGTTGGTAATAGATAGAAATGTCTAAATTGCTGAAGTGCCAAAATTAAAAGACTATATAATCCAGGTGAAAGAGCCATGGTAGTTATGCTATGAACTAGCAATCCACAATGTCCTCTTTTGACTGTTAATGTAATGGGGCATAATAAAAAAAAGTGCCTTAACATTCAAAGCAAATAAATATAAGTAATGTTGAGGGTTAAAGTTCTCTTCTCCATCATCGACAAATGCATCACCTAATTGAGTCAACATAGCATGTATTGCTGACATTTCTCAAATCACATTTAAAATAATAATGGATTCAATTAAAATTGAACCAAATATTTTCCACCATAGCATCATCTTTCTAGGGATATGCCTTGGAATGACAATAATAGGAGTGTCAAAATGGGTAGTGACAAACACGCAAACATGAATTGCTTAATATGTAAATTAGTTAATTTTAAGGTTAAAGAGTTTCGTGTTAGAAATAGGTCAACTTGTTTATGATACGGTTTCATCATATCGTGTCCCAAGTTGACACGAGAACTTGTTTACAACTCATTTAATTATACATGTCGTGATTAGTTGTGTCAACCTGACACAATACGACACAACCCATTAAAAATACATATAATTTGTTATGATTTTAAATAATAAATTTGTTATTTAATGTAAGTTTATTTTATAAAAATAATTTTTTATAATTGTATTATACAAATAGCTAAATTATAGATATTATTTTTATTTTTTATAAAATTTGAATTTTTTTAATATATTATAAACTTTATACGAGATAAATGGGTCATGTTGAATTTTATGACCCTCACAACCCATTAAAATAAATGGGTTACACTTGTCGTGTTTGTGTAACCCATTTAATTTTCGTGTTGTGATGAAGTTGAAATATTTTACACAATTAAAAAATGGGTTGTGTTCGTATTGAATCTAATCGTGTCACCAAAGTGGGTTAATCCGACACGAACATGACCCACTAACCCATTTTCACACCCCTAATGCACCCATGAATTATGCATCCAACAAATAGAAGTTAATGTTAGCGAAAGAGTAATGAAGTATTGGGGGGCTACAACTTTAACCATTTTTTTTTTGCCTACCACAAAATGGTAATATTTACACTAATACAAGGGGAATTGTTTTTTACTTTTTGCAAAAATCCTAGAAATAGCTCATATATAAGCAACATTTGAAAAAATAAAGAATGACATAAATAGATCATAAAATTTCTTTTTCTTATTGAATCTTCTCTAATATTTTATTTGGGTCTCTCAATAAAGTTAAAATTAAAAATAAATCCTCCGACAAGAATTATAGTATAAAGGGATACAATTTTCCAACTAGGATGGCAAGCAATATATCAAGCCTATGATGGAAAATTCTCATCAATTTTAGTTCATACTAATTGCTATGATAGCTCTTTGGGCATGAAAGCAGCAAGAGAAGGCTTCATCATTATAGACCCAATTAATTGGTCCTAATCCAATGGAGAAAAATATTTGAAATAAAACTAGGCAAAATGAGGTTCTTAATAGATTGAAATGTCTAAATTTCTGAAGAGCCAAAATTGAAAGAATAGATAATCCTATTGAAAGAACCATGGAAGCTATGTTACGAAGTGGCAATTCATGACATCTTCATTTGTTTATAAATGAAATGGGCCATAATAAAAAAAAAGTGTTTTAACGCTCTAAGAAAAAAAATAAAAGTAATGTTGAAGGTTAAAGTTCTCTTCTCTATCATTGAAAATTTCATCACCTAAATGAGTCAGCATTGCATGTAATGTTGACATTTTTTGGTTCACATTTAAAATAACAATGGATTCAATAGGAATTGAACCAAATATTTGTCACCGTGGCACATTATTTCTATGAATGTGCCTTGGAATGGCAACAGTAGGGGTGTCAAAATGGGTAGTGACATACGAAAGCAATTTGCTTAACACATGCAATTAATGAATTAAGGTTGAGGTTAAAGGGGTCCGTGTTAGAAACAAGTCAACTTGTTTAAGATATGGTTTAACTAGACCGTGTCATGGATTGACACCTGAACTCATTTACAACTCATTTAATTATACATGTCATATTGGTGTAAATTTTATGAACGATACCAAAACTTTGCACTCGATTACAAAATGGTATCATTACTTCAATATGTATCTTTCTAGTACCAAAACACCGATTTTAGTTGCATCGGGAAGTCCCAAAAACATCATCAGACCAAATTTTATGACATGGCAATTAGAGATGCCCCATCAGCAGCCATATCGTATGACACGTTAGCAATAAAAAAAATAAAAGGTGAAAAAAACAAAAAAAAAAGCTTAAGTTAATGATGTTGCTTGTTCAGAATTGGATTATTTCAGAATTCTCTCAACTAGTCCGAAAAGTAAAGCATCAAACAAGTTGCAACAGTTTACCGATGTTGTATACAATGTGGCTGCTGACAGGGCATTTATGGTTGCCATGTCATCAAATGTGGCCTGATTGTGTTTTTGGGAC
Source organism: Mallotus repandus (assembly GCA_949671775.1). Classification (NCBI taxonomy): domain Eukaryota; kingdom Viridiplantae; phylum Streptophyta; class Magnoliopsida; order Malpighiales; family Euphorbiaceae; genus Mallotus; species Mallotus repandus. The sequence continues at coordinate 15,975 of CATIWM010114347.1, read as the reverse complement.
TTCCTGGTGCAACTAAAATTGATGTTTTGGTACCAAAAAGATATAAATTAAAGTAATGGTTCCATCCAAGGAATTTACCCTATCATATGATTCGTGTCAACCAGACACGATACGACATGACCCATCAAAAATCCATATAATTTGGTTATTTACTATAAGTTTTTAATAAAAATAATATTTTTATAATTGTATTATGCAAATTGCTAAATTGTAGATATAGTTTTTTATTTTTTCTCAAAAATAGTATTTTTATATATTATAAACTTTATATGGATTAAATGGATTGTGTTGAATTTTATGACCCGCATAACCCATATGAATAAATGGGTCACACGTGTGGTGTTCATGTAACCCATTTAATTTCTGTGTTGTGTTAATGTTGAAATATTTTACATGATTAATAAATGGGTCATATTCATGTTGACCCTAATCATATCATTAGAGTGGGTCAACCTGACACGAATATGCCCCATGCATTATGCATCCTACAAACATACGTTAATTTATTGAAAGTGCAACAAAGTATTGGGAGGCTACAACTTTAACCAATTTTTTTTGTTTCTACCATAAAATGGTATTATTTATATTGATACAAGGGGAATTGTTTTTTACTTTTTGCAATAAATTGCATAAAACTCCCAGAAATAGCTCATATATATAAGCAAAATTTGGAAAAATAAAAAATGCAACAAATAGATCATAAAATTTCTATTTTTTTATTGAATCTTCTCTAATATTCGATTTTAGGTCTCTCTAATAAATTTAAAATTAAAAATAAAGCCTCCCTAAAAAAATTATATATAAAAGGAAACAATTCCCCAATTGGAGATGGTAAGCAATATAAGAAGCCTATGATGGAAAATTCTCATCAGTTGGTTCATACTAATCGCTATGTTAACTCCTTGGGCACGAATGCAGCATGAGAAGGCTTCATCATTATAGACCTAAGTGATTGGTCCTTATCCAATGGTGAAAAATATTTGATATAAAATTAGGCAAACATTCGTAATAGATTGAAATGTCTAAATTGATAAAGGGCCAAAATTGAAAGACTATATAATCCATATAAAAGAGCCATGGTAGTTATGGTGTGAACTAGCTATCCATGACATCCTCTATTGTTTGGTAATGTAATGGGGTATAATAAAAAAGTTCCTTAACAATCTGATACGGACCAGACAGCCCTGGATTATATGGAGTGTTTGGATTTTGGAAAAGATGTCAAAATGCGTACTGCGACTTCTAAAGGTTCTAACTTTCAGGCTTGATTGAACTATGGGGCCTATAATATATCAAAACGAAGCTGACTCAGAGATCCAGGACAAGTGTTATTGAGTTTACTCGTAACATGATAACTTCAGGCCTAAAATCTATCGTTTAGGGCCTTAAATTTTAGTTTGAAGTTTTATATTTATTTTTAGTGTGTTTTGTTGGGTTTTTCCCTTTTCTTTTAGGTTTTTTTCCTAAACAGTATTTAAATGTTGTTTTGAGTTGTTTCACAGAGTTTTTGCTAAATTGAAATTGAATTTGTCTTTTCTCCTAATTTTCGCTAAATTGAAATTGAATTTGTCTTTTCTCGTGTTGAGTTGTGTCAACCTCACACAATACGACACAACCCATCAAAAATTCATATAATTTGTTATGATTTTAAATAATAAATTGGTTATTTTTGGTAAGTTTATTTTATAAAAATAATTTTTTTATAATTGTATTATGGAAATAGCTAAATTATAATTATTATTTTTTATTTTTTATGAAAATAGTATTTTTTATATATTATAAACTTTATATGGGTTAAATGGATCGTGTTGAATTTTATGACCCGCACAAACCATTTAAATAAATGGGTTACACGTGTTGTGTTCATGTAAACCATTTAATTTTTGTGTTGTATTAAGGTTGAAATATTTCACATCATTAATAAATGGGTCTTGTTTGTATTGACCCTAATCATGTCACCAAAGTTAGTCAACCCGACATGAACATGACCAACCAACCTATTTTGACATCCCTAATACACCCATGCATTAAGCATCCAACAAACAGAAATTATTGTAAGTGAAAGATCAATGAAGTTTTGGGGGGCTGGCTTTAGCCAATTTTTTCTTCCTACCACAAAATGGTAATATTTATACTAATAAAAGGGGAATTGTTTTTTTTTTTTTACTTTTTGCAATAAATTGGCAAAAGCTCCCAGAAATAGCTTATATGTAAGCAAAATATGAAAAATAAAGAATGACAAAAATAGATTGTAAAATTTCTTTTTCTTATTGAATCTTCTTTAATATTTGAGTTTAGGTCTCTTTAATAAATTTAAAATTAAAAACAAATCCTCCGGTAAGAAATATAGTATAAAGGGATACAATTCCCCAACTAAGGATGGTAAGTAATATATCAAGCCTATGATGGAATAGTCTCATCAATTGGTTCATACTAATTGATATGCTAGATCCTTGGACACAAAAGCGGCAAGAGATGGCTTCATCATTATAGATCCAAGTAATTGGTCCTAATCCAATGGAAAAAAATATTTGAAATAAAATCAAACAAATGAGGTTCGTAATAGATTGAATGTCTAAATTTCAGAAGAGCCAAAATTGAAAGACTATATAATCCTGTTGAAAGAGCCATGGTAGCTATACTACAAAGTAGCAATCCACAACTTCCTCTTCTGTCTATTAATGTAATGGGTCAAATATATATATATATAAAGAGTGTCTTAACACTTAAAGTAAACAAATAGATGTAATGTTGAAGGTCAAAGTTCTCTTCTCCATCATTGACAAATGCATCACCTAAATGAGTCAACATAGCAAGTTTTGTTGACATTTCTTGAATCACATTTAAAATATTGATGGATTTAATTGAAATTGAATCAAATATTTGCCACTATAGCACCTTATTTCTAGGGATATGAATTTGAATGGCAACAATAAGGGTGTCAAAATGGGTAGTGACATGTGAACATGATTCGCTTAACATGTAAAATTAGTGAATTAGGGTTGAGGATAAAAGGGTTCATGTTAGAAATGAGTTTACTCGTTTAAGATACGGTTTAACGAGATTGTGTCATGAGTTGACACGTGAACCCGTTTAATTACACATGTCATTTTAAGTTTTTTCAACCCGACACGATATGACACAACTTATTAAAAATTCATATAATTTGTTATAATTTTAAATAATAAATTGGTTATTTATTGTATGTTTTTTATAAAAATAATATTTTTATTATTGTATTATGCAAATTGTAAAATTATAGATATTATTTTTTATTTTTTTCTTAAAAATAATAATTTTTATAAATTATAAACTTTATACGAATTAAATGGATCATGTTGAATTTATGACCCGCACAACCCATTTAAATAAATGGGTTACATTTGTCTTCTTTGTGTAACCCATTTAATTTTCGTGTCATGTTAAGGTTGAAATATTTGACATGATTAATAAATGGGTCATGTTCGTGTTGACCCTAATCATATCACCAAAGTGGGTCAACCTGATACGAACACGACCTATCAACCCGACGTGAATACACCCATGCATTATGCATCAAAAAAATAGAAGTTAATGTTAGTGAAAGTGCAATGAAGTATTGGGGGCTATAACTTTAACCAATTTTTACAAAATGATAATATTTACACTAATACAAGTGGAATTATTTTTTACTTTTGGCAATAAATTAGCAAAAACTCCTAAAAATAGCTCATATATAAAAGCAAAATTTGAAAAAATAAAAAATAACACAAATAGATCATAAAATTTCTTTTTTTTTTATTTGAATCTTCTCTAATATTTTATTTTTGGCGTCTCTAATAAATTTAAAATAAAAAATAAATCCTCCAGCAAGAATTATAGTATAAAGAGATACAATTCGCCAACTAAGGATGGTAAGCAATAGATAAAGCCTATGATGGAGAATTCTCATTAATTGGTTCATACCAATCGTTATGATAGCTCCTTGGACATGGAAGATGCAAAAGAAGGCTTCATCATTATAGACCTAACTAATTAGTCCTAATCCAATGGAGAAAAATTTTTGGAATAGAACCGAGCAAATTAGGTTCATAATAGATTGAAATGTCTAAATTACTAAAAAGCCAAAATGGAAAGACCATATAATCTTGCTGAAAGAGCCATGGTAACTGTGCTACAACGTAGCAATCCATGTCATCCTCTTCTATCTATTATTATAATGGGGCATAATTAAAAAAAAAAGGTCTTTTAACACTCAAAGCAAATAAATAGAAGTAATGTTGGAGGTTAAAGTTCTCTTCTCCATCATCAACAAATGCATCACCTAAATGAGTCAACATAACATGTATTGTTGATATTTCTCATATCACATTTAAAATGATGATGGATTTAATTGAAATTGCACCAAATAGTTACAACCGTAGCACCTTATTTCTAGGGATATGCCTTGCAATGGCAATAATAGAGGTGTCAAAGTGGGTCGTGACACGCGAACACGATTCATTTAACATATAAAATTAGTGAATTAGGGTTAAGGTTAAAAGGGTTCATGTTGTTTATGATACTATTTAACCAGATCGTATCATGGGTTGATAGGTGAACCGTTTAATTATATACATCATGTTGAGTCATGTCAACTCAACATGATACGACGTGACCTATCAAAAATCCATATAATTTCTTATGATTTTAAATAATAATTTGGTTATTTATTGAAAGTTTTTTAATAAAAATAATATTTCTATAATTTTATTATGCAAATTGCTAAATTATAGATATTATTTTTCTATTTTTATGAAAAATAGTTTTTCTATATATTATAAACTTTATACGGATTAAATGGATAGTGTGAATTTTATAATCCACACAACCCATTTAAATAAATGGGTAACACGTGACATGTTCTTGTTACCATTTAATTTTTGTGTTGTGTTCAGGTTGAAATATTTTATACGATTAATAAACGGGTCATGTTCGTCTTAACCTTAATCGTGTCACTAGAGTGGGTCAACCCGACAAGAAGACGAGCCATCAACCAGACACAAATACACCCTGGCTTTATGCATCCAACAAACAAAAGTTAATGTTAGTGAATGTGCCATGAAGTATTGGGGGCTATAACTTTAGACAATTTTTTATTTCTACCACAAAATGGTAATATTTATATTAATACAAGCGGAATTGTTTTTCACTTTTTGCAAAAAATAAGAAAAAACTTCCAAAAATAGCTCATATATAAGCAAAATTTGGAAAAATATAAAATGACACAAATAGAGCGTAAAATTTCAATTTTTTAATTGAATATTCACTAATATTTGATTTTGGGTCTCTCTAATAAATTTAAAATTAAAAAAAATCCTCCAGCAACAATTATAGTGTAAAGGGATACAATTCCCCAATTAGGGATGGTAAGCAATGTATCAAGCTTATGATGGAAAATTCTCAGCAATTGGTTCATACCAATCGCTATGCTAGCTCCTTGGGCACGAAAGCAATAGGAGAAGGCTTCATCATTATAAGCCCAAGTAACTAGTCATAATCCAATGGTGAAAAATATTTGAAATAACACTAGTCAAATGGGGTTCATAATAGATTGAAATGTTTAAATTGCTGAAGTGCCAAAATTGAAAGACATATGCTCCTATTGAAAGAGCCATGGTAGCTTTGCTATGAAGTGGCAATCCACGACATCCTTTTCTGTCTGTTAATGTATTACGCCATAGTAAAACAAAAAGTATCTTAACACTCGACGCAAATAATTTGAAGTAATGTTGAAGGTTGAAGTTTTCTTCTCCATCATCGACAAATGCATCACGTAAATGAGTCAACATAGCATGTATTGCTGACATTTCTCGAATCACATTTAAAATGATGTCAGATTTAATTAAAATTGAACCAAATATTTGCCACCTTAGCACTTTATTTCTAGGGATATTCCTTGGAATGGCATAGTAGGGGGTGTCAAATTGTGTAGTGGCATGGGAACACAATTCGCTTAACACATAAAATTAGTGAATTAGGGTTGAGTTTAAAGGGGTTCATGTAAAAACAAGTTAATTGAATCATGAAATGATTTAACTAGATCCTGTCAAGGGATGCCATGTGAACCCATTTACAATGTATTTAATTACACATGTCATATTGAGTTGTATCAACCCGACAAGATACGACACGACCCATAAAATATCCATATAATTTGTTATGATTTTAAAAAATAATTTGCTTATTTATTATAAGTTTTTTATAAAAATAATATTTTTATAATTGTATTATCATGATTGCTAAATTATAGATATTGTTTTCTATGTTTTATGAAAAATAGTATTTTTAATATATTCTAAACTTTATACAGGTTAAATAGGTCATGTTGAATGTTATGACCCGCACAACTCAATTAAATATATGGGCTACATATGTCGTGTTCATGTAACCAAATTAATTTTCGTGTCATGTTAGGGTTGAAAAATTTTGCACAATAAACAAATAGGCCATGTTCAACATGAACACGACCCACAAACCCGTTTGGACACCCCTAATACACCCATGCATTATGCATCAAACAAACATAAGTTAATATTAGTGAAAGTACAATGAAGTGTTGGGGGATACAGCTTTAACTAATTTTTTGTTTCTACCACAAAATGCTAATATTTATACCAATACAAGGAGAGTTGTCTTTTACTTTTTGTAATAAATTGGCAAAACATCCTAGAAATAACTCATATATAGAAGCAAAATTTGGAAAAATAAAGAATAACACAAATAGATCATAAAATTTTCTTTTTTATTGAATCTTCTCTAATATTTAACTTTGGGTCTTTGTAATAAATTTAAAATTAAAAACAAATCCTTCGGCACGAATTATAGTACAAAGGGATACAATTCCCCAATTAGGGATCGTAAGCAATATATCAAGCTCCTATGATGAAAAATTCTCATTAATTGGTTCATACCAATTGCTATGCTAATTCCTTGGACATGAATGCGACAAGAGAATGCTTCATCATTATAGACCTAAGTAAATGGTCTTAATCCAATGGTGAAAAATATTTGAAACAAAACTAGGAAAATGAGCTTCGTAATAGATTGAAATGTCTGAATTGTTGAAAGGCCAAAATAGAAAGACCATGTAATCCTACTGAAATAGCCATGGTAGTTATATTATGAAGTAGCAATCCACGACGTCCTTTTTTGTCGATTAGTGTAATAGGGCATAATTAAAAAAATTGTCTTAACACTCAATGAAATTATATAAAATTAATGTTAAAGGTTAAAGTTCTGTTCTCCATCATCCACAAATGCATCACCTAAATGAGTCAACATAGCATGTATTACTGACATTTATCGAATCACATTTAAAATAATGACGAATTTAATTTAAATTGAACTATATATTTGCCACCACAACACCTTATTTCTAGGGATATCCCTTGGGATGGCAACAATAGGGGTGTCAAATGGGTAATGACACATGAACACAATTCACTTAACACGTAAAATTAGTGAATTGGGGTTGAGGTTAAAAGGGTTCGTGTTAGAAATAGGTCAAGTCGTTTATGATATGGTTTATCCAGATCATGTTACGAGTTGATATGTGAACCCATTTACAATCCGTTTAATTATATATGTCATGTTAACTAAACTGGGTATGACACAACCCAAAAAAAAATCCATATAATTTATTATGATTTTAGATAATATATTGGTTATTTATTGTAATTTTTTTATAAAAATAATATTTTTATAATTGTATTACGTAGATTGCTATATTATAGATATTATTTTTTACTTTTTATGAAAAATAATATTTTCATATATTATAAATGTCATATGAGTTAAATGGGTCATGTTTAGTTATATGACCCACACAACCCATTTAAATAAATGGGTTACATGTTTTGTGTTCGTGTAACCAACTTAATTGTTGGGTCGTGTTAGGGTTGAAATATTTGACATGATTAATAAATGGGTCATGTTTGTGTTGACCCTAATCATGTCCCTAGAGTGGGTCAACTTGACACCAACATGATCCACCAACCCATTTTTACACCCCCTAATACACCCATGCATGATGCATCCAACAAACATAAGTTAATGTTAGTGAAAGTGCAATGAAGTATTGGGGGCTTCTACCACAAAATGGTAATTTTTGTATTAATACTAGGGAAATTATTTTTTTACTTTTTGCTGTAAATTGGCAAAAACTCCTGGAAATAACTCATATATATAAGCAAAATTTGGAAAAAAAAATAAAGAATGACACAAATAGATCATAAATTCTTTTTTTTATTAAATCTTCTATAATATCTGATTTTGGGACTCTCAAATAATTTTAAAATTAAAAATAAATCCTCCAGCCATAATTATAGTATAAAGGGATACACTTCCCCAATTGAGGATGGTAAGAAATATATCAAGCCTATGATGGATAATTCTCATCAATTGGTTCATACCAATCACTATGCTAGCTCAATGGGCACGAAAGTAGCATGCGAAGGCTTCATCATTATAGACCCAAGTAATTGGTCCTAATCCAATAGAGAAAACTACTTGAAATAAAATTAGGAAAATTAGGTTCATAATAGATTGAAATGTCTTAAATATCTAAAGAGCCAAAATTTAAAGACCATATAGTCCTACTGAAAGAGCCATGGTTGTTATGCTACGAAGTAGTAGCTATACGTGGAAGTAGCAATCCATGACGTCCTCTGATATTTGTTAATATAATAAGGCATAATAAAAAGAAAGTGTCTTAACACTCAAAGCAAATAAATTGAGGTAATGTTGAATATTAAAGTTCTCTTCTCCATCATCGACTAATGCATCACTTAAATGAGTCAACATAGCATGCATTACTAACATTTCTCGTATCACATTTCAAATATTGACGGATTGAATTAAAATTGAACCAAATATTTGCCACTGTAGCACCTTATTTCTAGGGATATGCCTTGGAATGGAAACAATAGGGGTATCAAAATGGGTAGTGACGCACGAACATGATTCGTTTAACACGTAAAATTAATGAATTAGGATTGAGGTTATAGGGGTTTGTGTTAGAAACAGGGTCAACTCATTTATGATACGGTTTAACTAGATTGTGTCATGGGTTGACATGTGAATCCTTTTACAACTTGTTTAATTATACATGTTGTGTTGAGCTATGTCAACCCGACACGATACGACAAGACCCATCAAAAATCCATATAACTTATTGTGATTTTAAATAATAAATTGGCTATTTATTGTAAGTTTTTTTTATAAAAATAATATTTTTCTAATCGTATTACGCAAATTAATAAATTATAGATATTATTTTTAATAGTATTTTTAATATATTATAAACTTTATACTGGTTAAATGGGTTGTATTGATTTTTATGACCCACATAACCCATTTAAATAAATGGGTTATATGTGTCATGTTCATCTAACCTGTTTAATTTTTGTGTCATGTTAGGGTTGAAATATTTGACATAATCCTAATCGTGTCACCAGAGTTGGTCAACCCGACACGAACACAACCCACCAACCTGTTTTGAGACCCCTAATACACCCATGCATTATGCACCCAACAAACATAAGTTAATATTAGTGAAAGTGCAATGAAGTATTGAGGGCTATGACTTTAATGAAGTTTTTATTTCTACCATAAAATGATAATATTTATACCAATACAAGGGGAATTGTTTTTTATTTTTTGTAATAAATTGGCAAGAACTCCTAGAAATAGCTCACATATATAAGAAAAGGTTAGAAAAATAAAGAATGACACAAATATATTATAAAATTTCTTTTTTTATTGAATCTTCTCCAATATTTGATTTTGGGTTTCTCTTATAAATTAAAAATTAAAAACAAATCCTCCGACAAGAATTATAGTAAAAAGGGATATAATTCCCTAATCGGGGATGGAAAGCAATTTATCAAACCTATAATGAAAAATTCTCATCAATTGGTACATAATAACTGCTATGAGCACAAAAGTAGCAAGAGAAGGCTTCATCATTATAGACCCCCAAGTAATTGATCCTAATCCAATAGTCAAAAATATTTGAAATAGAACTAGGCAAATGAGGTTCGTAATAGATTGAAATATCTAAATTGCGTAATAGAAAAAATGGAAAGATCATATAATCTTGTTGAAAGAGCCATGGTAGCTATGCAAAGAAGTAGCAACCCATGACGTCCTCTTCAGTCCATTAATGTAATGGCGCATAATTAAAAAAAAGTGTCTTAACACTCAAAGCAAATAAATAGAAGTAATGCTGAAGGATAAAGTTCTCTTCTCCATCATCCATAAATACTTCTCCTAAATGAGTCAATGTAGCATGTATTGATGACATTTCTTGGATCACATTTAAAATAATGATGATTCAATCAAAATTGAACCAAAGAGTTACAACCATAGCACCTTATTTCTAGGGATATGCCTTGGAATGGCAACAATAGGGGTGTCAAAATGGGTAGTGACACATGAACACTATTCACTTAACACGTAAAATTAGTGAATTAGGGTTGAGTTTAAATTGGTTCGTCTTAGAAATAAGTAAACTCATTTATGATACGTATTAACCATATCGTGTCACGGGTTAACACATGAACCCGTTTACAACTTGATTAATTATACATGTCGTGTTGGTCGTGTCAACCCGACATGATATAACATAACCCATCAAAAATTCATATAATTTGTTATGATTTTAAATAATAAACTGATTATTTATTGTAACTTTTTTTATTAAAATAATATTTTATAATTGTAGTATGCAAATTGCTAAATTATAGATATTATTTTTTATGAAAAATAATATTTTTATATATTATAAACTTTATACAGGTTAAATGGGCCGTGTTGAATTTTATGACCTACACAATTTAAATAAATGGGTTACACGTGTCGTGTTCATGTAACCCATTTAATTTTTGTGTTGTGTTAGGGTTGAAATATTTGACGTGATTAATAAATGGGTCTTGTTTGTGTTGACCTTAATTGTGTCACCAGAGTAGGTCAACTTGATATGAACACGACCCGCCAACCCATTTTGACACCCTTAATACACCCACTCATGATGCATCCAACAAACGGAAGTTAATGTTAGTGAAAGTGCAATGAAGTACTGGGGGGCAAAAACTCTAACTAATTTTTTTATTTCTACCACAAAATGGTAATTTTTATACTAATACTAGGAGAATTGTTTTTTACTTTTTGCAATAAATTGGCAAAAACTCCTAGAAATAGCTCATATATAGGATCAAAATTTGGAAAAAATAAAGAATGACACAAATAGATCGTAAAATTTCTTTTTTTATTGAATCTTCACTAATATATGATCTTAGTTCTCTCTAATAATTTTAAAATTAAAAACAAATCATCCATCCAGAGTTTTAGTATAAAGGGATACAATTCCCCAATTGGGGATGGTAAACAATATATCAAGCCTGTGATGAAAACTTCTCATCAATTGGTTCATACCAATCGCTACGCTAGCTCCTTAGGCACGAAAGTAGCATGAGAAGGCTTCACCATTATAGACCCAATTAATTTTTCCTAATCCAATGGAGAAAAATATTTAAAATAAAACCAAGCAAATGAGATTCGCAATAAATTAAAATGTCTTAAATTTCTGAAGAGCCAAAATTGAACGACCATACAATCTAGCTGAAAGAGCCTTGGTAGATATACTATGAAGTAGCAATCCATGACGTCCTCTTTTGTCTATTAATGCAATGGGGCACAATAAAAATAAGTGTCTTAACACTCAAAGCAAATAAATAGAAGTAATGTTGAAGGTTAAAGTAATAAATTACCTCAATGAGTCAACATAGCATGTATTGCTGACATTTCTCATATCACTTTAAAATAATGATGGATTTAATTGAAATTGAACCAAATGTTTGCCACAATAGCACCTTATTTCTAGGGATATGCCTAGGAATGGCAACGATAGGGATGTCAAAATCGGTAGTGACAAGTGACACTATTTGTTTAACACATAAAATTAGCGAATTAGAGTTGAAGTTAAAGGGATTCATGTTAGAAATGGGTCAACTCATTTATGATACGATTTAACCAGATCATGTCACGGATTGACACGTATGAATCCGTTTACAACCCGTTTAATTGTACATGTCATTTTAAGTCTTGTTAACCCTACAAGATACGACACAACCTATAAAAAATCCATATAATTTGTTAAATAATAAAATGGTTATTATATATTATAAATGTTATATGGGTTAAATAAGTTTTGTTGAATTTTTTGACCCACACAACCAATTAATGGGTTATATGTGTTATGTTCATGGAACCCATTTAATTTTTGTGTCATGTTAGGATTGAAATATTTGATATGATTAATACATAGGTCGTGTTCGTATTGACCCTAATCGTGTCATCAGAGTTGGTCAACCTGACACAAACACGACCCACCAACTAGTTTTGACACCTCTATTTTTTGGCTTAATACATCATCATTTTTCAAAATTTTGTACCTTCCAATATTTTTCCCCTCAATTTTCAAATGAGACATTTCAATTTGTGAAAAATAAGATTTATCTACATTTTAACCATATTGGAGGTGTTTTTGAATAATATTTTTATAAGTCAAAATAAAATTATTTAAATACCTAAACTTACTAAAATATATATTTATAAATTATATTTTTATAAAGTTGATGTGTCAAAATAGTTAATTGATAAATTAAAACTAATAAATAGATAGAATATGTCAACTTTTAAAAGTAATGGCTCCATCAAATTTCCTTTTTCTTCTTTTTTTTAAATTTTATTTTGTGTTAGCAAACTAGTAAGTATGTCACCTATGATGGGAGAGGCTTTGGCTCTTCAAGACTCTCCTTAGTGTTGATAGATTGCTACAAAGATATTCATCGCAAGGAGATTCCGTGGGAGGTTAATTATACTTACAGTTTTTTTGTCAAACGAAAGATTTCATTAATCAAAACCATATAAAGGAAATTACAAAACTTGGACAATTTGGACCCAACTGCTCCATGCAAATGTATCCATAAATTGAACATCTTTTAAGAATGCTCGCCTGGCAACATTATGAGTAGCCTTATTACCAGCCCTATTGACATGCAAAAACTTAAAGTTAATGTTCCCACGAGCCAACACTGAAACATCATGAATCAATGGATCTATGCCCTTATCCACTTCTCCTTGGCGTGTGACAACATCTATGACAATTTTTACATCACCTTCAACTTAAACCAAAAAGAAATTCTGCTGCTGTGCCAATATCACTACTTCATTTAAAGTCATAACTTCCAAAACTAAAGGGTTTGAAAATACATTAACAACAACTTGCACTTTCAGAATTGTCTCAATATGGTCATGAACTACACAGCTACAATTCCCCTTCCTCTAGCTTTGTTGCACTGCTACATCAAAATTAATTTTTATCCACGCCCTGGTGGTAGTTGCCACTGAACTGTCCAACCGTTCCTTTTTCCTTACAACGAGAATCATTTCCCAACAAAACGATTGCATTCATGAATTATACTCGATGCTCTAGTGCTCTGGCTACTATCTCTGTGGAAGACTAGGAGTTGCTTCAAAAAATCATATCATTCCTTAGTTTTCAGATGTGTCGAAGAATAAAGTTTGATAGCGCCATATTATTCATCATGTCATCAAAATTACGAAGGGCATTAAACAAATTCAACCACCATTCTCCCATATTGTCCCTACCAACTTCATCAGCTTTTAACATGAGAGGCGAGCTTAACCAAACTTGCTTGGCCAGATGACAACTTGTAAAAATATGAATTTCGCTATCCCCTTGAACTTGGCGCTATCGACAAACATTATCATTTGAAATATGCCTATATTGGAGATTCTGACCCACGGCCAAACTTCCAACACATACCCGCCAAATAAAATGATGGATTTTGCTTGTAAGTGATAGCGACCACAACCAATTCCAAAATGAAGGATTCAACCCATGCATCACAACCGTTCTCCCATTGTCAGGTAATCGCTCATTCAATAGAACCTGCCTTGCCACATGGTAACCCGTTTTAATAGAGCAATGCCCATTCTTTGTACCATCTCATACCGCTTTATCTTCACATCCTTCACACTAATTAGAATCCCAAGAATAGCATCCACCATTTACGGATTAAAAATTTGCCCGATGACCTCTGAATTCCATTAATTCAAATCCGAGTTGATGACCTCACTTACCCAATGAACAGAGCTTACTCCTCCGAACGACTTTAGGCTTTAAAAGGAAAACATCCTGGCACCCAATGATCTTTCCAAATATGGATGCCCCGACCATCACCAACCCTCCACTAACCCCTCTCTCAAGCACCTACTTCCCTACTAAGATTCTTCTCCACGCATATGATGGATTTTGACAAATTTCTAAACCCAAGAAAAACTTATACGAAAAGTGCCTACCTTCAAATACCCGACAGAATAATGACCCTCTATTCTCAATCAGCCTCCAACCTTATTTTGCTAACATGGCCAAATTGAAAGCTTCTAAGTCCCAGAACCCCAAGCAACCATCCCGCTTGCTGCTACACAATCTACTTCAACTTACCCAATGCATTATATTCTCATATTCTTGTTGTACCCACCAAAAGGCTATTATCATCTTATTTATATCCTGACACAAGCTTGAAGGAAGTTTGAAACAACTCATGGCAAAGCATGGTATTGCCATTCCCACGGCTTTCACAAGCACCTCTCTACCCCCAAATGACAACTTTTGGCCCTTCCACCCCTGCAACTTACACTAGACTCTCTCTTTGATATTACCAAACATCTTTTTTTTTACTTATTCACGATAGAGGGCAGTCCCAAATATTTTTCTTGGCCACCCATATTCTGAATTTGCAACACCTCTGAAAATAACAAGCTTTCGCGAGCCTCCAACATTCTTACTAAAAAATAATAAGCTTTTATCCTTATTGATTTGTTGACCACTGGCTTCCTCATAAAGCTTCCAAATCTGATCAACTTGTTTACAACAACTCATTAAAACTTTGTAAAACAATATAGAGTTATCGGTAAACAGTAAATGCAAAACTGTAGGCGCTCTTCAAGAAATTTTAACTCCCTAGAACATTCCATTCCTCATCACATGCCCCACTAAATTTGTAAAACCTTTAGCGCATATCAAGAATAGGTAAGGGGATAATAGATTTCCTTGCCGTAAACCCCTAGATGGAGTAATAAAGCCCGATACTTCCCCATTGATTTTAGCAGAATATGTCACTATTTGTACGCACTCCATTATTCAATCTACCCAACGTTGATAAAACCCCATCTTTTCCATCATTCTTCGTAAAAATATCCACTCTACCCTATCATACGCTTTGCTCATGTCAAGCTTAATAGCGAGCTATTTAGCATCTCTTTTTCTTCTCGTCTTCATATAATGCATCACCTCATGAGCTACGAGAATATTGTCAATGATAGATCGGCCGGGAACAAATGCGCTTTATGCTTAGGAGATGATCTTCAGCAACACTCTTTTCAATTGTTCTGTAAGGATCTTAGAAATAATCTTATAAAACACTAAATTAAAGCTTATCGGGCGTAGTTGTTTCTTGTTGCGTAATCTTTCACTTTCGGCAATAAGGGTATAATTGTATGATTAAACGCTTTAAACATCCAACCTCTTCTAAAGAAACTTTGAACTGACCAACACACATCCTGCTCAACTACGCTCCAGTACTCCTGAAAAAAATTTCCCTTTAAAGCCATCTCTACCTGGGGCTTTATGAGGTTTGATACTAAACACAGCTAGTCTAATCTCTTTGGCAAAAATAGACATGGTTAACCAGTTGTTGCATCTTGAATACACCTTGCGTTGAATACCATCTGTTAGAAATTTTAATTTCTAATGTTGATTCATATATTTTAAGTAATTGATAATTGCTATTATTGTACACACGGTGATGATTAGTGTAGTATTGAAGAGGCAATTATCGGGTGTAAATCCCTCCATCCCATACCGTG
>CATIWM010114336.1:0-17132 GCA_949671775.1 Mallotus repandus | reverse complement strand
TTTTTCATCGTAGATCATTATTTGTGCATTTTGTGAATTTTTATGTTGATTTGTGAGCACTAATGTGCATAGTTTGCATTCATAATGCTTGTGTTCACCATCTTGAGCACAAGTGCCTTATTTATGTGTTTTTATTTCAATTTTAGATTCTTATGAGTCTTTATTTTCATATTTCATGCTTTTATTGAGTCCATTTTGTGTTAATATTGGGTTTAAGTGTCAAGTATAGCTTTTAAATGCTATTTTGATCTTGTTTAGTGTCTCTAACTTCATAAGAGTCCTATTCTTGTCATTTATATGCTTATTTCACATCTAATACTATTTTCTTGTCTCTACTCTTATATACCATTCTCTACTTCTCCCCTAATTTGTTTTGCATTATTGCATTTGCATGCATTCATGTGCCTTTATGCATATCACTTTCTTGATGCATATCACTATCATGCATGTGCTCATTTTTAGATCCTCTAGATGCATACTTGCATACTTCCCAACTTGCATCACTTGCATACTTGCATGTTTTTCGAATTTTCATCATGCATCATCCTTTGCATGCACCCCAGATTTATTTAATGCTTGTGTGAGCATGCATTGCATTATATATACCTTTTGTTATCAATCTCAAGATCTTAATCTCAAGCTACTAACTTTACTAACTCCTACTAACTTATTTCTAACTTTTATTTTTATTTGTTATTTTGATTGTCAATTTATGGTTTATGTTATTAGATTTTCAATTATTATCTTAATCTTTGCATTTAAGTTTCATTTCTCTTTATTTTTGTGATTTATTTATGTTCTTGTTATTTTTGCATTCCCTACTCCTACTCCATTCTTATTTCTTTAATTTGTAATTTTATTATAACATGCCCTTTCTGATATTTTTTATGCCTTTTCTTGTCAATTGCATTAATTTTTCCATTTTTTTTTATCTTGTTTTTTTTTTGTATTTTATTTGTAATCACTACTCCTACTCCTTCTTTATTTATTTGCTCTATTTGTAATTTTATTATTATATGTTCCTTTTGATATTTTTTATGCTTTATCTCGTCAATTACATCAAGTTCTCTGTTTATTTTTACGTTTAAATTGTATTTCATTTGCTGCCAGCAACCAAAAATCAACTAGAAATCAATCAAAAATAAACCAAAGCTGTTTTTGTTCTTTTAATGGGTAATTATCTTTTATGGTTAATAAAATGGCATCTTTTGCACTTATTTTTCAACTCCTTTTCAATAAATAATCCTTTTTCATTTTTCTCACTTTTTTCTTTAAATATGGGATTTTACATCATTTTTAAATATTTCTCTTATTTTATTTTCCATTTTATACTTTATTTGCAAATAAATATTGTGCTTTTATGTGATATTTGTGTTGTTATTTTTTTTTCACAAAAAACTATCCAAATGCAAGAATATGGATCACAATTTCTTTTATTTTCTAGTTTTTCAAATAAAATGATTTGATTATATGTTCAGTAATTCATAACATGGGAATGCCTATCCAAGTTACAAAATTCACATTTTGAGGCCTAACTTAATGGAATATCATGTTGTGAATTAATGGCCCATATAATCAATCAAACATAATTTTAAATGCTTTTCTAAAATCCTTTTTATTTAGAATTCATTTTCAAACATTTGCCATTTATTTTGCCTTTTCAAACTATTTTTCTGTTAAAATCCACAAAAATATTCATTTTAATTTCTTCTTAAAGCTAAATTCATCTTTTAAGCATTTTATTATATTTATTTTGATTTTTAATGTTATTTTCTAATATTTTCCAAATAAAATATTTTGCTGCCCCGAAACTCGGAATATGGAGCAATCATGGAGAGGATATTCGTGAAATGTGTAAGCCATTCTCATCTCTCTTCTCTTTTAATTTATTACTTTTTATTACTTTTATTTTCCATACTTCATTATTTAGCATGCATATATTTGTTCATAACATGGTTTTTCCATAATTGCCATGCCATGAATTAATTGGTTGCCTTTTCATTGCTTTATTTGCATGTTTGTAACACATTATCATGAATTATGGCATGTTTGTATGATATTGCTATAACAAGTAGATTTACCATGCCTACATGCTTTCTTAATTTTCATGTTTATAATTCTATGCTATGTTTACATCATGTGTGCCATGTTATGTACATTAGTTTTAGCATATACCATGATCATGCATCGTTCTACCATATTCATACATTATCTTATCATGCTTTTTTGTGCTTGTGTGTATATATTGTGTGTGCATTTGCATGTAGTAGTTGATGTATAATAGTACATAATTCTTGGAAGCACTGTACATAAAGTAAGGTCGGCAATGCTCAACATTCGGGTGGCATGGAGATGACTTGAACAAAAGAGTCTAATCCTATTGAAATCAAAATCTGAACCCAATGCTTTATCCAATGGGCAAATTTAGTTCCAAGCAAGGGATCCGAGTTTGCTTAAGTCCCTAAAATAGACAATTTCTTGGGTAATATCGAGTGGTGACTCCCTTTTTCTCCTACTTGAATGGAGGGTTATAAGTGCATTTATGCCTTCCCTAAGCTCTTTAAGTACTCCCCTCACTACCCTCTATTTTCCTGTAACTATGAAAAAGAGTCAGTGACTTGAAGAGTGCCAAGTTGGACCCGTTAACGTCAACAGATTCTTATCGTTCTTTGCGCATCGGGCTTATGTGAGGTAAACAAGGATCACATTAATCTAGGTGTTAGCATTCTATGAGAATTGACACAATAACATCACTCAAAGATAGAAACTAGGGATGTCATAGCATTTATGAATATCAAGTCAAACAGATAGCATCAAGGCTAGCATGCAAAGTTTGGTAGGATCCTAATGGAAATTTCTATTGGTTTATTTACATAGGCTAAGTCGAGGGTATAAGGCTAAGGGCTCCTTTAGCTAGAATGCCCCCCATGACTAGGGCTTTAGACTTCGGTCAGTGAGTCTAGCATTCTTTTGATAACTCGGGTCACCCCCCTTTAGAATTTGGGTCATAGACTCTGGTCAGATGAGTCCGGTGAAACCACGAGTAAAGGCTAAAAGTGACAAATCTGAATCGGTCACCCTATGAATCATGTGAAATGATAGTGGATCACTTTCCGTCATTATCAGCTGATAGGGACAAATATTGCACATATGATGTGTAGTACAAATGCAATGGTGAAGGGCTCTATATGATTGAGTATTATATAATGAGAAATAGCCATTTTTGAATTAATCTCTCTAATTAGCATCCCCAATGAAGTTGCCACTGTGAGTGACCCTTTTTCTTTGTGGAAACTAGGTTTCCTTTGATTCGAAATCTCTTCTAAACCAAATGTAAAATTGGAAGGAGGACATGGCAACTTTACTGAAAGGGACTTCTATTCCACTTATGGGATAGGGACAAATGATTGGTCTCAAGGGGATGCTAGATGTTTTATGTTTGTGGAGTCACCACCTGATTTTTAGAAAATTAAGAAAAGATGAAAGGGACGACATCGGGTCATTTAACTAGTATCATCCTCAATAGAGATTTTAGGTTTGGGAGATTGCATCTACTTTTTGGCTATTTCTCATTATATAATGCTCGATACATGGCTACAGCATCACCCTAGTTTCAGTATAACAGTTGATATATGCACATTCATATAAGCACATGATAATAATGGAAAGTAAAGAGAATTAATTATAATTATTACAAGGCTTTCCTAGTAAATACATATGAAATGAAAAAAGGTGTAGAAATGTAAATCTAGTCCTAGATCTAGAACACACCAGCAAAACAGAGGTTAGCATGACTATATGCAATTCCATCCATTCATCCACTAGGACAACAAATAGGCATAAAATATTCGATCGATGAATTGTGAATAAATAAATAGATGGATATGGTTTACGCCTTTGTAGGAAGTGTTATAAATCATTTATAAATAGTAGAAAAATAATAAAAAATGCATGATTGGACCATGAAATGGAGGCTCTAGCATGAGAATGTGAGCTTTCATGTTATTAATGCATTTTTATGCAAAAATGAGGCAAAATACTTATTCTCATGTTGAGAAATGGAAAGGTGTAGTTTTGACGCAAGTATGCAGTTTTGAAGCAAAAGTACAATTTTTATGTTAAAAATGCAGAATTTATATTAGAAATATGATTTCCATGTTGGAAATGTGAAAACTTTTGCAAAATAATGATTTTGATATTTACTGGATGCAAAATACATATTTTATGTGAAAAATGATAAAGTTTCACATAAAGCTGTAGAAATGATTTTAAAATGTTGATTACGATGTAAAAATGTGATTCTTATCAATAAAATATGTTGAAAATGCAGAGAATGCAAAAATTGTATGAAAATAATAAGTTTTGTATTTTTAGAAATAAAAATGAAGATTTCACGTGAGAATGATAATGATTTTGTGATTTTTCACATTTTAGAGCCAATTGATGCAAAATGATAGTTTATTATGCATAAAATAAAGCAAAGATTACTCAATCAGCCTGCAAATTGCTAGTCTCACCACATAATTAGAAAATTTTTTGAACTATTGGTGGCAATAAAATAAAATACAAGATATTAGAATAAACATGCAAAAATTATTGTTTGGTCCTCAAATTTGACTGAGCTTGTTTTGAGTTTTTGAAGCTGTAGCTTTATGGGATTTTTAAGCTATCCTCACCGAGAGGTTAAAAATGACAAGTAGAATGTAAATTCATATACCTTTGAAGCATGCTTTGACAAGGATGTGAGTGGGTTTGGTTCAAAATTGATCTAAAATCCTAGAAAAAGTGGGTAAAATGAGCTAAAAGTGTGTACATCAGGAGTTCTGAGTCTTCAATTCGACAACATTTCATTATGTGTGGAGGCCCTTCTTTAAAATGGGAGGTAAAGACCTTTATTTATAAAAAAAAAGGGTGAATTTACGTACGGGTATGCATCCCAAGGCACGTATACGCACAGTTTTGCACTTGCATTAGGGTGGAATAGCGCGTAAGCACTCAAAGCGTGAGTAACAATACGCTAGAGCGCGTGGTCACGCACTCTGGCATGTGGTTAAGTGTAGCTAACGCTTTTATGTTTTGATTTTGGGGCTTACATGTGCTAATTCGAGGTTGTTTCTAGTGGTTTTTAGACCTTCTGGAAGCATTTCATACAACCGTTTTGTCCGAATCGGCTTCTAATTTAATACGTAAGAATGTTTGCTCAAATGTGGTTATGCGCACTTTTTTGAGATTGTTTTTGAAGGTTTTTGGGGCTTACGAAATCATTTTCAAAGTCCGTTTTGTCAAAATTGACTTCCATTTTTTTAAGAAGTTAAACTCCGGTCTTACGAGACTAACACTAGTCCAATGAGTTACACGTTTTAAGCAACAATTGCTTACAATAAGCAACTTATCATTCCAATAATTTATAATTCGTAAAATCAAAGTGTGACTTAGTTACTCGGTGACTAGTTTTGCACTTTGGAGGCTCGGTTTGGGTTTTTAGGAATTTAGCACACTTTAGCGAGGATACGAATGAACAGACACTTATCATATTTAAAAAGATGTTTTCATCATCAGACCTTTTAGGGATAGTCACAAATTGATGTATGACACTATGCCTTGCTTATGGGCAGACTTTGGTTCCATGCCTTGGGAGGAGTGCCTTTGACCATACATCAGAAGATAAAATTCCCTTATGAAGGAAAAGTTGTGACCATAGATGCTAGTATGAACAAGTCTGTGTCAGCTATAATCGACACTCAGAAGCACGTAATTGCTCATCCAGGTTTCCAAGTAGCTAGGATCTTTGATGGAATTGATATGGATCCAAAGGTTGTAAAGATGATTAAGAAGATGCAATATCAGCCCTGATAGGGACTAGGAAAAAATCAACAAGGAATTCTAAAGCTTCTAAACTTCAAAAGCTAGAGTGATAAAAGAGGATTAGGTTATATAGAGATAGGGTTTGGTAGTAGAAAGGTAAGGAAAGGAACAAGAAACAAGGGAAAGTTTCCACAAAAAATGAAGATGATGGAAGAGAGTTTAGTCAAAAAAGGAGAAGGGAAGTTCTACCTTGGTAAATAAGAGCCTGTCAATGTGGCTAGAGTAGATGTTCCTGGGTTTGAGATCTTCAAAGAGCAAATCATTGAAAACCTAGTATGTGATAACAAGGAAGGAATGATGAGGCAAGTTGCTAAGAAGATAGAAGCTATGGCCATCGAGGAGCTGTTGTGTCTACCACCTAAAGAAGAGCCACCATAGGACTTAGCTACCATCATTAGTAATAGATATATTGATTTTTTATGTGGAAATTGATGTAATAATAACCTATCTTTATGAGGATGAAAACTCTATTTTTCCTGTGGTCAATGATATGAATTCTAGTTTGCCTTACTTGTATGATGAGCATCCTAATGGTTTTGTGCATTATAATATTAATTGCATGTGCATGTTAGACATTAATTCCATTCAATTAGATTCATTTAACATGGGCACAAATGAGCATCCTAAAAACATTTCTATATCACATGACTTAACTCTTGAAGAGAGGGAAAATCTTGAGAGAAAATTAATAAAAAGGAAGGTAGTATTTGTTTAGTCCTATAAAGATATGCCAGGTTTAGATAGGAAAAAATAGCAGAACATCATATTCTAACATATCTAAAAATTAAACTAATTAAGTAAAAACTTCGCAGATTGAGGCTAGAATGGACAAAAAAGATAAAAGAAGAAATTGCTAAGAAAATTCAGACTAATTTTCTCAAGATAGTATAATACCCTCAATGGTTAGTAAATATTGTACCAATTCTAAAGAAAGATGGAAGTGTTCAAATGTGTTTTGATTTTAGAGACTTAAACAAAGCGTGCCCAAAGGATGATTTTGCTTTATCCTATATTGATGTAGTAGTTGATAGTGCAACATCTAGTGTAATGTATTCCTTTATGGATGGGTTTTCAGGTTAAAATCAGATAATGATGGCAGTTATGGACAAAATTAAGATCTCTTTCATTATAGAATAGGGTACATATTGCTATAAGGTGATGCCCTTTGGATTGAAGAACACAAGTGCTACTTATCAAAGAGCAGCTCTATTTCATAACATGATGCATAAAGAAGTAGAGGTGTCTGTGGATGATATGATGGTCGAATCAAAAATGAGAGAAGGACACTTCAAAAGCCTTAGATAGATTCCTAGCTTGAATAGAAAGATATAATCTATGGCTTAATTCGAAGAAATATGCTTTTGGGGTGACTTCAAGAAAGCTGTTAGGTCACACTGTCAATCATAGAGGGATAGAAGTAGATCAAGATAAGATCAAAGCTATTCAAGAAATGTTGGCACCAAAAATTGAGAAAGAAGTATAAGGGTTTATTAGGAAGTTACAGTACATTAGTAGGTGTATTGTAAAACTTACTATTGTTTGTGATCCTATCTTTAAACTTCTGAGAAAGAATTATCCTGTGAAGTGGGATGAAGATTGTCAGAAAGCATTTGACAAGATCAAGGAATACCTTTTTAATCTATCAATTTTGAAACCACCTAGACAGGGTAAATCGTTGATTTTGTACCTAGCCCTAGAAGAAAAAGCAATGGGGGCAGTGTTGGCACTAGAAGGACTGGAAGGATAGAACATGTAGTGTACTACCTCAATAATAACTTTTTCTTTTTTCCATATGAGGAGAAATATGATTTAGGTGAGAAGATGTGTCTAGTTATAATTTGGGCCACAAGGAAATTAGTGCATTATTTTCAGTCATATAAATTACAGGCTATTTCAAAGATAAATCCTCTAAGGTACTTGTTTTAAGCACCTGCTTTGACTGGGGGAATGTCTCGATGGTTTGTGCTCTTAATGAAATATTATATAAAGTACATTACCTCAAAGGTCATCAATGGTCGAGTAGTAGCAGAGTTTCTAGCACAGAATGCAGTAGATGGAGATGAACAGTGGAATTTATAGTTTCCTGATGAGAATCTAGTAGTAATAGAGCCTAAAGAATGGAAGCTTTATTTTTATAGAGCTATAAAGAATAGGAAAGCAAGGTTAGGAGTAATTCTTATCATGCCAGAAGGAGAAACCATTCCCATGGCCAATAAACTAGATTTCAAGGTCACAAATAATATGGTTGAGTACGAATCATCTATTTATGGGATAAAAGTAGCTCGATAAGTTGAAGTAAAAGATTTTTTGGTTTATGGAGATTTCTTACTAGTTATCAATCAAGCAAATGAAGAGTGGGAAGTGAACGATGAAAAATTAAAGCCTTATATTTGCTATTTAAAGAATTTAATGAAAAATTTTACCAAATGCCTCTTCATACACTTATCGAGAGATGAGAATCACATGGAAGATGAATTGGCAACACTTTCTTCAATATGGGATAGTCCAACTGGGTTAACAATGAAACCTTTAGTGATTGTGAAGTCAAAAGCTCTGAGTTATTGTTGTGAGCAAGCTATGAGTGTTCAAGTAGGACTAGAAATGAAGTTGTGGTTCTATGATAGCTAAAGATTCATTGAGGAAAGGAAATATCCAGATGAAGCAACTTTAAAGGAAAAATATGCACTTCGTGTTCTTGTAAGAAACTATGCAAGTCATGATGGGGTATTGTATAAGAGAATGGTGAATGAGATGTAATTGAGATGTCTTAAGAAAGAAGAAGCTGAGGAAGTGATGAAAGAGATTCATGTAAGAGTTTATGGATTTCACATGAATGAGATTATTTTTGCAAGGAAGATTATACGGCAAGGGTACTATTAGATGAGTATAGAAAAGAATTGTATCAGAATAATGAGACAATGTCACCAATGTCAGATTCATAGGAATCTTAATTATCTTCCCCTTATGATGCTAAATAGTTTATCATCCCTTGGCCTTTTGTGGCATGGGGAATAGATAAAATAGGAGAAATAAGGCCGATAGCATCGAACAAGCATAAGTACATAATGGTGGCAATCGACTACTTCTCTAGATGGGTAGAAGTAGAGTCCTTTAGCACTTTGAAAGCAAAAAAAATGGAGAAGCTCATAGAGAAGAGTCTCATTTGCAGGTATGGGGTTCCATATCATATTATGATAGACAATGGGATTTAGTTTCAAGTAGAAACAATAAAGCTATTACATAAGTATCAGATTGAGCATCATAAGTCTTCACCTTATCGACCTCAGGCAAATGGAGCAGTAGAGGCAGCTAACAAGAATGTTAAGAAGGTTCTCTCTAAGATGGTCAAGACATACAAGGATTGGTCTAAACATCTCCCTTTTGCCTTATAAGAATATAGAATGATAACACAAATTATAACAGGAAAAACGCCATTCTCGTTAGTGTACAGGCATGAAGCGGTCTTGACTGTACAGACATAAATTATATTTTTGAGGGTAGTTATAGAAGAAAAGACTCTTGAGAGTGAATGGGCACAAAAGAGATATGAACATCTCATATCTCGAGATAAGAAAAGGATGGATTCCTTGTGTCACGCTTAAATATATTAAAAAAGCATAGCTAGATAATTCAATAAGAAGGTTAAGCATAGAAAGATAAAATTTGGAGTTATGGTACTAAAGTAATCAAAAGCAATGGTGTTTGATCCGAGAGGGAAATTGATACCTAATCAGGAAGGGCCATACTTAGTCAAAGCAATTCTGCCTAAAGGAGCTGCGGAGATTTTAGATCTTGAAGGGAATGAGTTCATAGAACTAGTTGGCCTAGACTGTCTCAAGAAGTACTACCTTTCAAAAATAAAATTAGAATAAAGAAATAAAATTTTGCTAGCTAGAATACCTGAAAAGGCTAGTTGGAAAAAAATTAGAACATTCTCGCTATCCAAAAAACCTACAAAGGGTTGGTAGGAAAAAATTAGGGAATAAATAAATAAAAAGAGTGATCTCATTTATTAGAAATTCTGCAAATGGCTAGCTAGGAAAAATTAGGGAAATAAATTAAGAGAAAAATATTCAGTTAGAAAATTCGAAAGGACTAGCTGATAACAAGAGTTATGTCATATGATGTAACAAATGTACTTATTTTGGCCCTAATAAATGAATCAAATTGACATTGAATTTTTGTTTAATATTACATGTTCTATCTTTATTACAATGTATAAGTACTAGAAAGGAAAACAAAGCATGAAAAGCCTAAAAATCATATCTCTAATACCACTCTTTTAGTTATATCTTTTGTTTCTTCTTTTGTGATTCATCTTGTAGCACTTAAGTCCTCTTGTACCTAGCAAATCCTATTGGCTCTGTAATCTACATGGTAACCCAACCCTTATAGTTATCATCAGTAATTACATCAGCATTCAGATTCAGATTCATGTTTCACTCAAGAGTCCTTCGGCCACAAGATCTTTATCTTGTCCAAGAAGTTCTATCTTAAAGGAAACCTTCAAAGTCAATTAAAAGATTGATAATGAATTGAGGGCGGCCATACTAACGACAAAGGTGTGAAGGAGAAAGGAAAGTTGAAAGGTGTAGCCTAAGAATAGGAACACAGGTCATTAAACTAAAAATCATTAAGGACATCAAGATAGGTCCTCGCCTTGCAAACCTTGATATCAGGTAAATATTTCTTTACCCTTTGTTCTTTCAACCCCTCCTTTTTTATTTCTCACATAAGCTTATAAATTCCAGGTATTTCTCATATAAAGGGAAGAATAACACTGCTATTACCTTGCTACCTCATCCTTCTTGCTCCATTCCAAAGGAAGGTCCTCCACTTCTTTACTTTGGCTCTTTATCAAAAGATTTCGTCTTCACTAAAGGTTGTCAAATTGCTCCCTCTCACCCTAAATCCTAGGTAAGGCCCTGTAGGGACTGGAACAAATGGGTTGAAAAACTAGAACCTCAATGCAAAATTTTATGGGATCAACTTGGTATTTCTCAATTCATTCAAATGACAACTAAGCACATCTCATACCAACCTTCTATTCTCTCAGCCGCACTAAGGTTCTGGTCTCCCTCTTGCAATTGCTTTGTCTTTCCATTTGGGCACATGACTATTACTTTGTTTGATGTATTTGTGATAACAGGGCTACCCATCCTAGGAGATGACATTATTTTTCTAATTGATGAGTCTGGTCATATAGAAATAAACATCTCCTCTAGGACTTATGACACCTATCCTAAGGTTGTTTCTCACTATTTACCTTTAGCTGGTGAGCCATCTATTGAGGAACACATCGCTTTTCTCTGGCTCTTGATTTCTAAGTATATCTTTTATCCTTCCTCAGCTAGACCTAATATTGAGTATCTTCCTTTGGCTAAGGCATTAACTCATGGAGATCATTTAGCTTTAGGATGTGTTTTTTTTTGGTAGCTTATACTCCAACTTGAGGAAGATAGTTAATAGAGAACCTTTTCATTACTTGGTTGGGGGTGCTTAGTTCATACAATGTTGGCTTTTAGCATACTTTCCTGAATTCAATGATGATTTGTCAGCCTCCACCATTCTACCTCTAGCAGACATTGGAGGTACCCTTATTTCTTCTGTATGCAAATGGAAATATGATCGCATCCTTATTTTTTCATGCAATCAAGAAATAAGGAGAAAGGCAAAATATCTATCTTTGGAAGTCCAATTGATAAACCTAGGTGGCTTAAGCATTTTATGACATTTTCATATTTAATCTATAGCCAAATCTTTTACAGAGTCACCACCCCTAGGCCTTTCATCCTTGGGGGAAAGAATGCCTTTTGTAAGGACAGTGGCTTGCCCTACACTTCACTCTCTTTCGAATTTTATTTGCCATTTCTATGTAGCCATCAATTTGGACTACAAAATTGCATTCTACCTTTATCCTTGGACTCTTAAATCATTCCTCTTTTTGGAGTAGATCCTTATTCTTGTTCTAAAGAGGTGATAGCAGGCATACAAAAAGAATTGAGACTCCTTATATATTGTACCACCACCATGGATTATAGTGATCATATAAACTATCAAAAATGGTGGGAAACTAGATATAAGGAATTGATTCAGCCTGATCCTACTGAAGTAAAAGGTAAGCAATTTTCACTTTATTTTATTATTTTTGTTTAGCATCACACTAACCTTTATCCATTTTGCAGCCATAATTACACCAAAGAACAAAAACAAGCCAAGCTAGGAGAGTTCAAAAAAGAGAAAGGTAGTTGCCCCTCCTCCTCCACCGAGTCATAAATCTTCTTGATTAAGCACTTTACAATCTTCCTCCAAAAGAAAAGGCAAAGCGGAAATTGAAATTGAAAAGATAAAAGATGAAGAAAGTGATAATTTAGTTCTTGGCTCTAGTAAGTTCTTTATCTTTTATCATTGTTTCCTTTTTGCACTTATTTCTTTTAAACCTCAATTCTTTTGGAAAACAGTTGATACCTGTGAGACTGAAGCTCCTCAAGATCCATATTCTCCTAAAAAATCTTCTTCTACTGAGGAGGATACTTCTTTCTGTATGCAAGAGATTACTTCAAGCCAACAAAAGGCCAAGAATACTTCTTCTCTTCTTCCAACCTTTACTAGCACTCCATCTCCTTCGACTCAAGTTTAAATTTGCCACTTTCTTTTAAACTTTAAACTTTACTTAGAATTCAGCTCCTACTAATCACTTTATCTTTTTTGCAGAAAATCAAACTTAGTGTCCCCTTAGCGAGGATGATTTAGATTTGGATCTCTGTTTCCTTAACATTCCTTCATTAGCTGTTGTGACTAGTCCACTTCTTGCTTAAGATCAAGTTGATTAACCTAAAGAATCTCTAAAATCATTTCATGGCTTAGAGATCACTAGAATTAGGAAGATTCAGAGATCCACTTTACTTAGTGATCTCAGAATTTTGGAATAAAATACCAAGTCAGCAGCTATTTCAACTTTGAGGGACCAAGTCATTTAGAGTTTTACATATTTGAATGATTCTAGTGCTACACAATTGGATGCTTCTAAACATTTAAGCCTCTTTCACCAGTGACAAGAAGATGAAAATAGCTAAAAGTGAAGCTAAAGCATCTTTTGACCAAAAGGAGCAGGAAATCGCAGACTTGAGAGCTAGACTTTAACTTCTGGAAGCTAAAAGAGATGAATTACTTCATAAGAATGAAGTCATGGCTAATGAGTATAAATTTGCTACCTCCAGAGTTAAAAACATCAGACAAGCTCTAGCCAATCAAAAAGATCATATGGTTGAATGGATGAAGCAAGAATAGAAGACCATGACTACCAGGCAGAAATGCCAAAAGATTTGGGATACCTTTAAGGGATTTGACTTTGATTCCTTTTGGTTTTCATGTTTTGAGCTTGTCTTTATTACATGACTTGTACATTATGATGTTGGCCTTGAGTTAGGCTTCTGGAGATTTATTTCTTTTGAGGACCTTCAAGGTTTATTAGACTATAATGGATGCTTGGAGATTATGGATTTTATGGTGTAGTGTTGATGAACTATTCTGGATATTTTGTTTTTGAAAAATTTGTGCATTTCACATAACAATTCACACACTTAACACCACAGCCATTCATTATATTTAGAAAGGCTCAATTTTCAGCAGAAATGTTGTCAAAAATTCATCACTTTACTATTTATAGCACTATTCAAAACAAACTTTACTGCTTAATAAAAAGTAACACACAAAAATAAACAAGCCTCTTTATTTATTTATTTCAATAAGATAGCTACATATACCATCTTATATTTCAAACCAAAACATAATAAAAATATCACCAACATATTTTGGTGATCATCCAGCCAAAGGGCCATTACAAAAATTCTTAAGCTTCCTCTCTCATCTCCCACATAATGGGATAATACTTTTTTAAGTATCTGCCATTGATGAATACATAGTGGAACTCCAGCACGGCTTGACAACCAGTATGCATTGCCATCTAAGACTTGATAAATTTTAAATGGACCCTCCCAATTAGGAGACCATTTTCCTAGCTCTCTGTGTTTAGTCTTAGGTGGCAGTTAACTTTCCAGACCAGATCACCTTCTTCAAATTTCTTCTTTTTAATTATTTTATTGTAGAATCTTGAAACTTTCTTCTTTTGAATTATCATACTAGTGAAATCTCTCAATCTTTCTTCATCCACATCTTCCAATTCCATCAACATGGCTTCAGAGAATTCCGCTGGTATTAAGTCATTTTGTTTTGCAACTCTCAAAGAAGGAACACATACCTCTAGGGGCAAAAGAACATCATGCTTAAAGGTAAGGGCAAACAGACTAGTACCAGTAACTTCCCTTTTTGTGGTCCTATATGCCCAGAGAGTTTCAGAGAGAATTCTTGGCCAATCTTTTGGGTTATCTTCCAACATCTTTCCTAAAATGCCAATGATGATTTTATTGGAAGCTTCAGCTTGACCATTAGCTTGAGCATAGTGTGCAGTTGAAGTCAAGTGCTTGATGCCATAATCCTCCATGAAATCTTTCATTTCATCACTAATGAACATTGTTCCTTGGTCTGTTGTGATAGTCTAAGGAATCCCAAACCTGTGAATTATATGTTCTTTGATGAATGAAATGACATTGCTCCACTTTCTTCATGGGGATAGCTTCCACCCATTTTATAAAATAATCAGTGGCCACAATGATGAAGTTGTGGCCCTTAGAAGAAGCTGGATAAATTTTTCCAATAAGGTCTATGGCCCAACCTCTGAATGGCCATGGTTTTACTACAGAATATAGGTCATCAGCCGGTACCCTCTGTATACTCCCATGTTTCTGACACTGCTGGCACTTTTTTGTATACGTGATGCAATCTTTTAAAATTGAGGGCCAAAAATAACCATGCATTTAGATCAACCATCTCATTTTACTTCCAGCTTGGTGAGCACCACAAACACCTTTATGCATCTGTTTTAAAATCTCCACGGTTTGAGGAAATGAAGAACACCTCATGGGCAGTCCATCAAGAGTTTTTCTGCAAAGTTCATTCTCAATCAGGACATAGTTCAAGGACGGAGCTCTAACTCTGAAGGGAACCTTTTTAGCAAGATTTTCTAAATAACTTTTAATGTCAGTGGGCCAATCACCTGCTACATTCAAGTCATTATTGAAAGACTCAAATTACAATCCCCTTTCATGGATGGATGGGTGAGCTTTATTCTGCACAAAAATCAATTTATGAGTTAATTCTTCTAAACATTCTCAAACCAGATGCAACCTAAGACAATTCATCAACTTCCCAATTAGATTCTCTAGGTATATACATATAAGACACATTCTCAAAAGAATTAACAAGTTGAATAGCAGTAGTAAAATAAGGTGCTAAAGACATGCTTGTGCATCTATATTCTCCTGTCAATTATTTAATTAGAAGCTGAGAATCTCTAACCATTAATACTTTTTTACCTCCAAGATCTTAGAGAATTTCAAGGCCTATGATTAGGGCCTCACACTCAGCTTGATTATTGGTGCATTCAAAGTCCAATGTGAAGCTGAGGGCTATTTTTATACCAAAAGGTGAAGTGATTACTACTCCAGTACCAGCTGATCTATCTATGGATGATCCATCAAACTTCAACACCCAAGGCTGAACATTAATTCCACATACTGAAAGATCTTCTTCCTCCATAGTTCCCTTGGTTGGATGATCAGCCAAAAAATTCGCTAGTGCTTGTCCTTTTATTGATTTTTGAGGATGATACACCAGTGAAAATTCAATCAAGCTTAGCAACCACTTCCCTATTTTACTTGACAAGACTAGTCTATTCAACATGTATTTTATCAAGTCAGTCTATAAAATAACATATACTCGATGCTTCAAGAGATAATGTCTTAATTTAGTGCAAGCAAAATATAATGTCAGACATAATTTCTCAATAAAAGAGTATTTTATTTTAGTGGGAGTTAAAATTCTACTGAGAAAGTAAATAGCCTGCTCATGTTCTGTTGCATTATTTTGTGCCAAAAGACACCTAATGGACTTATTTGCAGCTAAAATATATAATCTCAATGGTACTCCCTCCCTTGGGGGAACTAAAATAGGTGGCTTAGACAAATAATCTTTAATTTTATCAAAGGCACATTGATGCCTTT
Source organism: Mallotus repandus (assembly GCA_949671775.1). Classification (NCBI taxonomy): domain Eukaryota; kingdom Viridiplantae; phylum Streptophyta; class Magnoliopsida; order Malpighiales; family Euphorbiaceae; genus Mallotus; species Mallotus repandus. The sequence goes on along the minus strand of CATIWM010114336.1, from coordinate 1,146 downwards.
ATTCCCATTTGAATTCAGTTTCTTGTCTTAGTTTTAACAAATCAGAAAATTCCTTAGTTTTTCCAGCAAGGTTAGAAATAAACCTCCTCAAATAATTGACTTGTCCCAAGAATCTTTGAAGCTCCTTCTTAGTTTGAGGTGGCCTGGCTTCAAGCACTGCCTTAGCCTTATTCTTGTCAATCTCAACTCCTCTTTGATGCACAAGAAATTCCAAGAAGTTACCAGCCTGTACACCAAAAGCACATTTAAGAGGTTTAAGCTTCAAATGATAAATTCTCATTCTTTCAAAACTCTTTCTCAAATGAGAAACATGATCAGTGGCCTTTTTTTATTTTACCACTATGTCATCAATGTAAACATCCATGTGATGGCCAATCATGTCATGGAAAATAGCATTCATAGCCTTTGGTATGTAGCACCAGCATTTTTTAAAACAAAGGGCATGACTAGCCATTCAAATGTTCCTATTGCCCCTAGACATCTGAATATGGTCTTAGACATATCTTCTTTTGTAATAAAACTTTGATTATACCCTGAGAAGCCATCCATGAATGACAGAAGTTCATTCCTGGAGGCAATATCAATTAATATGTCAGCTACAGGCATTATATAAACATCTTTAGGAGTGGCTAAATTTAAATCGCTAAAGTCTATATGGACTTTAAGTTTGCCATTCTTTTCATTACAGGGACTATATTAGAAAGCAATTTGGAATACCTGGTTGGCCTGATGAAGCCAGCTCTGAACAATTTTTCAATTTCATCTTTGAATTTTAATTCTACCTCCTTTGACATTCTCTTGGGACGTTGTTGAAAAAGATGAAATTCAGGCTTTATCGGAAGGTGGTGCTCAACTACCTCACTATATAGCCTAGGAATCTCTGTGTAGTCCCATGCAAAATAGTCTTTTAATTCTTTCAACAGTGCAACTAACTCCTTTTTTATTTCTTCTTTCAACAAGGAACTGACATAGGTGATTCTTGGCTCTTTCTCTGTGCCAAGATTGATTTCCTCCAGAGGGTCTTGAACTTCATATTGATAATCTTGAAGGCATTGTGGTGCCTCCGTTACATGTTCTATTTGCAGTTTATAAACATCCTCAAACTCTTATTCACCTATGATTTTTGTTTCATTCACCTCTAATTCT